>QNQO01002956.1:0-82567 GCA_003290165.1 Berberis thunbergii | reverse complement strand
TTATATAAAATATAAAAATAATATATTATATTATTATATATATTCGGTCGGTTCGGTTTGGTCGGTTAAAATCACATAGAAACCGAAAACCGAACCGACCACTTCGGTTTTGAATTTTTTAAAATCAAACCGATTCGGTTTCAATCGGTTCGGTGGGTTTAATCAGTTTTGATCGGTTTTTGTTCAGCCCTAAAGCTCACTGGAAATTGAAGTAGGTACAACAGACATGGAGATATCTCTCCATGCTATTCATGGGATTTTTTTTCTACCAATACACTTTCTTATCAAGGGTTTTTTTTTTTTTTGGAAAGCATCAAGTGGTCGTTAAAGAAGAAAACATCTCCGTTCTTGTTGACACAGGGGTACACACTGGTTGTTGATCCTAGAGTCACACAAGACACTAAGTGGCCTACAACTGACTCCCCAAATATTGGTGAGAGTGGCTAATGGCCACAGTTAATTAGTAATGCCATAAGCCCAAGATTACAGTGGTTTATGCGAAGGAGAATGTTTGAGGGAAGTGTGAGATTATTACCTTTGGGAGGCTATGATATGGTATTGGGTGGTGATTGGCTTAAATTGTTTGGAGACATCACTCTTAATCTACAGAAGCTACAAATGACTCTACATTTAGATGAGAACCCAATCACACTACAAGGTTGCACTGATACAGGGACACTATGTATGCTTGAGACCGAAGTTTTCTCCAAATTCATAAAAAACATACTCCCTCATTTTTTGGCCAATTATTCTCCATGGATACCACTTCGCCATAACAGTCCTATAACCCAACTACTCCATGAGTTTTCTTGACATCTTCCAACAACCTACTTCACGACCACTAAATAGACCTCTCAACCACAAGATACCACTCAAACCAAGTACTACTCCTCCTCCCACTCAAGTCAGTTGTTGAGCAATTAGTCAAGGAGATGATGGAATCATGCCTCATCCAACACTCGCATAACCATTTGCTGCCCCTATATTTGGTAAAAAAGAAGAATGAGACTTTGAAGATTTTGTGTAGATTATATAAGGTTGAATGAAGTGACTATCAAGGATAAATTTTCAATACCCCTTATTGAATGAATTATTAGATGAACTACTATTCCCCCCCCCCCAAAGATATTTCTAAAACTGCATTCAAAATACACCACAACCACTTTGAATTTAGAGTCATGCATTTGGTCTCACCAATGCCTCTTCAACCTTCTATGCACTTATGAACCAAGTTTTTCAATTTTCCCTCAAAAAAATTTGTTTTGGTATTCTTTGATGATATCTTGGTATATAATTCCTTTTTGACTCTGCATTTGTAGATTTACACATGGTCTTATCTACGTTGAGGCAACATAAACTCTGCCCAAACTCTCTAAACGTTCTTTTATGCAACATAAATTGGAGTATCTTGGACATATCATCAGTGCAAAAGGAGTAGATGCTGATCCCACCAACGTTGAGGCAATGACCTCATAGCCATGCCTACCAACATTAAAACAATTAATGGGTTTTTTAGGCTTGACTTACTATTATAGGAAGTTCGTCAGAAACTATGGACTCATTGTTCAACCCTTGACAGAGTTGCTAAAAAGGATGTTTTTCAATGGTCTACCTTAGGGATCCGGGGGGCTCTTGCGCACAATGGGCTGGAGGGGGTCCTGCGCAGGTGTCTCAGCCGTTGGATAAAAATCCAACGGCTCATATCATATCAGAGGAGGGAGTTTTGGGCGGGAAACAAAATTTTTAAATTTCAAATCCAATTGATATGAGTCGTCGGATTTTGATCCAACGGCTGAGACACTTGCGCAGGACCCCCTCTAGCCCACTGTGTGCAGGAGCCCCCCACCATCTAAAACAAGTTATGTGTCAAGCTCCAGTTCTCACTCTTCCAAATTTCACCAAACCATTCACCTTGGAGACTGATGCTTGCTCAAAGGGAGTTGGGGCTGTGTTGTCACAAAAAGGGAAACCCATTGCCTACTTCAGTAAGGCATTAGGACCAAACAATCTTACATTGTCTACTTATGAAAATGAACTATTAGCCATTGTAATGGCTGTGCACAAGTGGATGTCCTATCTTTTGGGGTCTAGGTTCCATATCTATATTGATCATGAGTATTAAACATTTCTTGTATTAGAAGGCAACAACAATGACTCAACAAAGGTGGTTTTCTAAGCTTCTATAGTATGATTATGAGATTTACTACAAAAAAGGGTGCGGAAATTGCGCTTTCCAAATGCACAAAGTTGGAGTACCAGACTCAGTCAGTTGATACAAACAAACAAATACCTACTGATCACCAACAAACATCAACTAATATGCAGATTCAAGGTACTACCCTTCAGAAAGTTTATAAGAATAAGTTGCTTAGTGAAATCTAGTAGGAATCAGACAGTGTATTTGGTCCTATTACTGCTCAACATGCTCCAAGAAGATATTCAGCTCCAGTACCTACTGCGCCACAGCCAGCTGTAGATATTACTGATTGTCACATAGTTATAGAAAATATGCTGTGTATTGATAACATTAGTAATCATCTGGGTCCAAGCTCAAGCGACAGGAGCTTTGCATTAACTGGACAATGCTTATCCCTAACCACTATTATTCCTCAATGGGTACATGAGGTACTAAACAATTATACACAGGATCATCATGTCAATGCACTAGTACAATAGTTGACTATCAAGGCAGATCCCAGTTTTCCTTATTCACTGGTACAAGGACTACTCAAGCACAATGGCAAAGTCTACATAGGATCCACTCAAGTATTCAAGCAACTTATCAAACGCTTCGTCAATATTTCTATTGGGCATGAATGGAATCTCAGGTGATTAACTACATCACTGGCTATATCATTTGCTAAAGGAACAAAAATGATTAGACCCATTACGGAGGATTTCTACAACCACTTCCTATCCCTAAAAAGCTTGTAGCACATCTCAATGGATTTTATTGAGGGTCTTCTAGCGTCTGCCAACAAAACTGTGATTTTAGTCTTTGTGGATAGACTCACTAAGTATAATAATTTTTTGGCCCTCTCACACACCTTCACCTCATCCATGGTAGTTGAGTTTTTTCTTCATAACATCTATAAACTTCATGGCTTATCAATGTCAGTTGTTTCAGACAGACAAAATATTCATTAGTGCCTTCTGGCAAGATCTTTTTACAGCCTTGGGTACCAAGTTCACCTTAAGTCCAGCCTACCACCCTCAAATGAACGGGCAAACGGAGCGTACCAATGCTTGCTTAGAAACTTACTTGAGGTGTATGACTGGTGATGCACCTTCCAATGGTCTAGCTGGCTTTATCCTGTTGATTATTGGTTTTAACAATGTTCTAAAAATCGGTCTAGGTGGCCGCCCAGGCGGGCTAGGCAGCCTCCTAGGTGGGTTTTGATTTTGATTTTTTATATTTCCAATTCGAATAAAAATAATAAAATTACGATTATGTTTTTCTTCTACATTTTTCATATGTATCTTGGCATTGAATTAAAAGTAATTTATATATGATTATGCTTAACTTTTGTAAATTATAAATTATAATAAATAAATAACCGCCTAGTCCTTTGGGTGCTAGTCCCCATCTAGCCTCTCGCCCACCGCCTAGAGTTTTTTAGAACATTGTTGGTTTAACACCTCCTATCACTCCAGCCTTCAAGACACTCTCTTCAAAGCTCTCTATGGTTACACTCCCCCACTACTTGCATTACCCTCTATTGCTTTCCTCACTATGCAAGAGGTCAACCACTATATGCAAGACAGGGAACCCATGCTACAAATACTTAAGGAGAAGTTACACAAACTCAAGAACGAATGAAGTTTTTTGCTGATAGAAATAGATCAGACAGGGAATTTGCAGTGGGTGATTGGGTGTACCTTAAGCTACAACCCTATAGACAGACCTCTGTCAATATACGTCGTAATCTCAAGCTCTCAGCATGGTTCTACGAACCCTTCCAAATCACAGACAGAGTAGGTGCAGTAGCTTATCGATTGTAGCTTCCTCCAAGATAAAAAAAATACACCCTGTTTTTCATGTGTCCCAAATCAAGAAAAATTTCGGTTCAACAACTATTCCAGCTCCCCTCATGCCACTTGTTGATGACCAAGGTAATTCCAGAGTTGAGCCCCTTGCTGTATAAGGAAGACAAATGGTTCCTAGACATAATCGTGCGGTTACACAACTACTGGTGCACTGGACAAACTCGACTACCAAAGAAGCTATGTGGGAGGATTTCGATCGTATCCAAGCAATGTTTCCTTCGTTCAATCTTTGAGGACAAGGATTTGGAAGAGCATGGAATATTGTCATGACTGCAATAAAAGAATCAAATAAAACAAAATCAAAAGAGTGAGCTGCCGTATCGCAGAGTTGTGGCGCCAAATTCAAATATTCAAATAAAGGGTATGTTAGGAATTTCTTTTTAATTGTTAGTTAGGACCATCTGAGCAACATCTGAGCCACACACGTGGTACTCATCAGCTGGTATGTTCAAAAGTTTGTTGCTAGTATGCAATTTCTTAGAAGAAGTAAGGTCTCTGGATCACGGAACTTGAGAAGATCTGTAATTCTCTTCAATTCAGTAATTTGAATTTGTATAATTCTAAGGAGCCTGGGTTCGCTACCTGGGGGGGCGAAATTATCCTTTTGCCCCTCCTTTGTTGTTGTTATATTTAAAGAGTGGTTAAAAAGGCAGGGGCAAAAGTGTAAAAATGCCTCCCTAAAAGCACTCTTGGAATTTTCAATTCAGTAATTCAGCAAAGTCACCACTGTAACATATTGTCCCTTTGATACCTGCTACCAAGGTGTTTGCTTGTGTGTTTGTGTTGGTTGAGTTTGGGTTTAAAGAGATTTTGCTTAGTGTGGTTGTCAATTATGTGTTGGATTCTCAAGAAAATATGATTTTGAGTAGTAGCATTCATGTTGGTGGTGGTGGCGGAGGAGGTGGGTTCTCAGCTAAGAAATATATATTTGATGAAGAGAAGGGAAAGATGAGAATTAGAATGAAAGTGGGATTGACACTTGGTGTTGTAGTGTTGTGTATTGGAATGGGGATTATGATATTTTGTTTAGTGGAGAATTTGAATTTGGTTGATGCAATCTACTTATGTCTCACCACTATTGGTTACGGAGATAGAGCATTTAAGACCTTACCAGGTCGATTGTTCGCTTCAGTTTGGCTGTTGTTTTCGACTCTGGCGGTGGCAACTGGCAAGGGCGTTTTTTATCTGGCACAGGCTAGGATTCTTAAGAGACGGAGGAAAATTGTCAAGTGGGTGTTGCAGCGGGACATCACTGTGGAGGATTTGCTTGCTGTCCGATATCAATAACAAGGTATGGTGTTCCTATATCTATGCATCTCATTTTTTTGCTTGTTTACCATTAATTGCTCTAGTTTTATATCCCATAAGCATTTGACACTGTGTCTTTGGATATCATAAAATCGGAAGAGGTCGTCTAGTGTATGTGGTTTACAGATTTCGATCATGTTAGATGATGATAAACTGTATACATTTTAAGGCTCCATTGAAGACCTCCAAGAGAAATTTTATGTTTCTTTTAAGGCTCCATTTGGTGGTGTACTCATTTAACCCCTCACCTAAAAAAAGGCCTTAATGATCAAACAAAAACTGTAGTTTCTTTTTAGATTGTAAGGAGAGGACATTTTTGCAACATACCATACAGTTTAGAGTCAAGCTTGTATTCTGCATGGAGAATTGAAACATAAACTTTGGATCACATGTTGCAAATTTGCTTAGAGTCGAGCTTATATTCTCGCATGGTGGAGTTGAAATCTATACGACCTTCTTCTTACTGGTATGGTGCAGATCAATTAGACCAAAGGACAATCACGGTAATGAGAGCGTTTTGCAAGGCTTCTTCAATTGGTATTATGCTTCAGCCGCATTTGCAGCTGTGATTTCCATGACAGTTATAGTTCTTCATCCTATATTAAGCTGACGGCTTGATCACTGGGTTTGCTCAAGTCATAGTTGCTTCCTTCAGGAAAAAAACATCTTGTTTTACCAAGGGATGATCGTGGGTCTTATCATCACATTGAGGGATCAGAAATGGTTGCACCTACTGATAAATTGAGGTATGATCATTCCCATCACCGATACAATCATCATAATGATCATCAACCTTTCAAACCAAAAATGGCTTGTCATATTTATATAATCAGGTTCAACCATTTTGGTCAGTATAGAACTCATAAAAATCCAAGTACTCAGAATGCCTTGAGCTATGCAGTTCTTTGATGTTCGGAAAGGTAAGGTTTTTGTTTATATTTTTGCACTTATGAGAACTTTGCATAGCTATCAAAAATTGTGTACTTGCCCCCACTGTTCCAGGCTTCCAGCTGAACAGACTAAATCTCTGTCGTCCATCATTCACGGAATTTGAAATACAAAGAAGCATCATGTCCGAACTTCAAAGCCACAAGCTGGTTTCTAATAGGCCAAACGAGATTCTCGAAAGATTGATCACCGAGTTTTGATGTTGAACCCGTCTAATTGTTGAGGAAAACAGCGAGGGACCCCACCAGGGGAGGGGTAGGGGGAGCCGTCCATCTTCCCCCGGAATGTGTGCTTGACTTTTCAATGCACGCATCCCAAAGGTTCAAACACGCATCCTAGGGGATGGACGGCTTCTTCTGTGGGGTCCCTCGCTGTTTTCCTTGCCATTTCCATCGATAGTTAGAATTTTTCTTTGATGTTTTATGCCACCACATATCGTTGCTCTTGAAGGACTTCTGATCGCACATGAATAGGCTGACTGAATGCTAGACAAACTTTTACTGCTGGACATGCTTATGGACTATTTGGATCTGCTTTGAGTCTGCCTGACCTATGAAAATCTCATTCCAGTCTCAGATGTGCATGTCAAATGATATTGAAATATGTGCGGATGTTATAGCCAAGTCATTGTGCAAATTTGAAATTCATGATCAATTTATTAGTTTTAATGTGTAATATAGATTATGTGTCTCTGCTAAGTTTATACGGTGCACATTCAATTTATTTGATATAATAACAACTTAAGCCTAAAACAAATTTATCATTGAAAAAATTGCGCAATTTTTTTTTGTGAAAAACTTTACCACAATTTTTTCTTTGAAAAATAAAACTGTGGAAAATTTTTTTGTGGAAAACTTTACCATTGTTTTTTTTCATTGAAAACTTTATTTTCCATGAAAAATATTCTGAAAATCAAACGCTCCCTTAGGTTAAATCCACTAACATTAGATATCATCTATAAATATTAGCCATAAATAGTTGTTTTGCACCAAGCATTGTGCATCATTGTACAGTCAAAGAATTGCTCTTAGTTTAAATCCACTAACTTTGGATACATGTCCAACGAAAGTGGAAACAAAAGATGAAATGAATAACATTAGTGATGATATATAAAAACGGTCACGCTCCGGAGTCGTATATGTGTGATGATGATCTTGAGAAATTACAGTCTTAAGCGTTAGCATAACACTGATCCGGTCCAAGCGGTTTTAAGCCCGCCCAACTACAGCTTGCCAAATGAACCCAAACTCTCACAACATGCTAGGTCCACACGTCTCACAACTATCCTCAATACCCTAAGCCCCTCTTCAAGCAAGTATCTCGAGGATTAGCTTCAGACGAGCAACTACAGTTGCTCTCTACTTCCAACTAAGAAACAAACACTAGAGTATATTCTACACATGGAAACTCTCTTCTACGGATTGTTCTTGGATTGTGAACCATCTCCCGTGTATTTAGGAGCACAGAGCTAACAAGAAACTTCCCTTCTACAACACGACTCCTAATTAGGAAGGGACCTCCATGAAGATCTCATTCCTAAACTATGCCTATGATGGACTGGCAGAACCAGGACTCCTTGCATTATAAATAAGACATGAGGTTAGTAAGCTAAAATATGATACAAATTCCCTGTTACACCATTACACATTCCTCAGAGCCTCTGTCTGACTTTAGGATCAGAGTGTCATCAGCCACTCCACGGTGGTTTGTGGCTCACGTGTGTTACTTGTGTAGGTCAGCGAGATTAGGTCAAAGCAGGGAGCAGAAAAAGACTGCATCAGTTTGGCGCCGTCCTTGGGGACGACATAATTCTTAACTTTACACTAAGTGTCGTTTCCTTTCAAAATCTAGAGAGATGATGACCACCAGGTCATGCAACAACAAAAAACTAGGGGACAATTCTGAAGCTCAGACCATCCCTGTATCGCCTCTCTAGGATCCACTCATGCACGGTAACCAATTCACGCTCCCGCGCCAACGGTAACACCGTTGAAACTTGAACCCCGAGTCGGATGTACGATCTCTTTTCATATACCAGGCTCTGTCGATGGTTAAGACGCTTGAATCAATTAAGCAAAGCCTTGACGAGACGCTAGAGACATATTTAACCCGCTTTAATAACGAGTTGACCACCGCACATGTACGCAATAACACAACGATCATTTCAGCCTTCATCAACGGGTTGCAAAAAGGAAAGTTTTACAACCGTTCGACATTGGACCCTCCAGCAAGCATGACGGATCTGACAAATGAAACAAAAAACTTCATTGTCCTGGGAGAAATACGAATGGGAACCGAACCCGGGGAGCCATCGATCAACATAGTACATGTGCTTTACGGAGCACATTCCGAGTCCAAAGTATCCAACATGTACCCAGAAAGAGGGCTCTGCAAGTTATGAGGTTTCAAGCGATATCTGGCGAGCAGCAGCCACAATACGATTGGAGGCACGGTTCATCCGCGCTGCTGGTATTTACACAGAAGGATATATAGGGCATACAATCCCCGCACGACGATGCCCTGGTGATGACAATTTCCCTGACGGGCTGGGAGGTGAGGACCTTGGTTGATACTGGAATCTCAATGAAGGCCCCGTTCCTCCGCACGCTCCGTAGCATGCAACTACACGAAACATCATTGACCCATGATAGTTGTCCAGTGACCGACTTCTGTGGTGAAAAAGCTCCACGTGGGAAAGATACAATTGACAATAACAGTAGGAGAGTAACCAACTCATAAAACCATGTTTCAAGAGTTCATAGTGATCAACATGCCTTCGACGTACATTGCGATTCTAGGAAGACCTTGGATACATCATATGGGAGCAGCGGTCTCCACCTGCACCAGTGCCTCAAGTACCTTCATACCAAGCGGCCGACACATTGAGACGAGATCAGTTAGTGGCCAGAGAATGCCAATACATGGTGACTTTGCCTCCTGACATTCCTCAACAAGCAGCAAATCCAACAGCCAAGACTACCCTCTTAACAGCCAAAAGCAAAGGATAAGAGCAACATGCACTGGGTAATGAGGCACCAGTGAGCCCTTGTGGAATGTCCAATGTCGGACAACTAGAGGAAGAAACGGTCACGATCTACCTCTACAACCCTCAAAATAGAAATGCCATTCATATTGGTTTCTGCCTAAGCAAGGTAGTGGTGAAGCAACTTACGGAGTTGCTGCAGCGTAACCAGGACATCTTTGCCTGGACCATGCTGGATATGATGGGGATCGATTCATCGATAATCACTCATTGCCTCGAGGTCAACCCCTCTAAAAAAACTGTCAGGCATAAAATGAGGCACGTGACGCTTGAAATGAACGCGATCATAAACGAATAGGTACAACATGCATACATGATCAAGGAAGCGCAATACCCTGATGGGTTAGCAAACATTGTTCTCGTAAAAATGAAAAAGAGGAAGTGGAGAGTGTGCGTAGAATACACTGACCTAAACAAAGCCTGTTCAAAGGACAACTTTCCACTCCCCCGCATCGATTAGATTGTAAACGCCACTTCAGGACACAGCCTACTCAGCTTTATGGATGCCTATTCAGGCTACAATCAAATATTAATACACCCCCAAGATCAAGAGAAAACTCTTTCGTAACGGAAGAGGAATATACTGCTATAGGGTAATGTCATTCGGCTTGAAGAATGCAGGGGTTACTTACCAACGACTGGTCAATCGAATGTTCAGAGAGCAGATCGAAAGAAATATAAAAGTTTAGATCGACGACATGCTGGTCAAGAGCCTTCGCAGCCTTGACCACATACGAGATCTTGTTGAAGCATTCGACAAACTCAGGAAATATTGGATGAAACTCAGTTCACAAAATGCATGTTCGGAGTCAAGTCGGGGAAATTCCTAGGCTACATAGTGAACAAAAAGGGGATCGAAGCCGATCCAAAACAGATTCAAGCTCTTATCGACATGAAATCCCCGACCAATATCAGAGACGTTCAGAGCCTGACTGGGAGGGTAGCAGCATTCAATATATTTATATCAAATTGTCCGAAAAATGCCTCCCATTATTCAAGATATTAAGAGGAAGCAAAGGACTATAGTGGAACAAGGAATGCAAACAAGCCTTTCAGAACTTGAAAGCATACATGGAGAGCTACTCTCAAAGCTCGCGATAGGTAAAACACCATACCTGTATTTGTCTGTTTTCAAACACGGTGTCAGTTCAGCCCTCATACGAGATGACCCAGGAACCCAAAGGCCAGTATACTACACCAGCAAAACCTTTATAGAAGCAGAAGCACACTATCCAGACCTGAAAAAATTGGCTTTGGCACTGGTCGTATCCTCTAGAAAATTGAGGCCCTATTTCAGGCCCACTCCATAACGGTCATCACCAAACATCCACTTCGCTCGATATTGCATAAATCCGAGTTGTCTGGTAGGATGGTGAAATGGGTGGTAGAGCTTAGGCAGTTCGACATAAGCTACGCTCCAAGAACTGCCATCCAAGTTCAGGCGCTTGCAGATTTCATCGCTGAATTTATCGGTAGAGAAGAGCCAAGGGTAGACTTTCAACCCTCGGAATCATATGTCCAAGTGTGGACCCTGCGCTGAGACGAATCTTCAATAGATAAGGACTAGCGGAGTAGGGATCACATTTCGCTCCCCGACGGCAACACTCTCGAAAAGACCGTCAGATTCAGTTTCCCCGTTTTAAATAACGAGGCCAAATATGAAGCACTCCTGTCCGGGCTGAAGATAGCTTTCGGGATCGGCACAGATCACCTAACAACATACAACGAATCAAGGCTAGTGGTCAACTAGGTTAAAGTAGATTTCAATAGCAAAGATCCCCTCATGATAGCCTACCGCAACAAGGTACTGGGCGTAATGGGCAAATTCAAGAGCTGTCAGCTCACATAGCACCCCCAAGACGATAACTAAAGAGCTGACGAGCTAGTAAAAGAAGCCTCAACCTCCAACAAAATCTCTAGTGGCCTCATTGAGTATCAAGAGAAGTCAAGCCTAGATGAGGATGAGCACAGAGATATATGCACCGCGGCAAACACAGCCGAACTGGATGACTCCGATACTAGAATATATAGCGTTAGAGCCCTACTGACCGAGAAGATCGAAACACGAAGATTTAAAAACAGAGCAGCAAAGTACACTCTCCTAAATGAAAAGTTATACAAGAGATCGATGACAGGGCACCTGCTCCGATGCCTATCGCCTACAGAAGCAAACTAAGTCTTGGAAACTATCCACAACGGCATTTGCAGGAATCACCCAGGCGGGAGAACCCTCCCCCGTAAGGCCCTGACTCTAGGGTACACTATTGGTCAACCATGTAGCGAGACGCCAAAGATATTGTCCGCGAGTGCAACAAATGTTCATTCTTGTCACAGTCGACTACTTCACCAAGTGGGTCGAGGCAGATCTCCTATCCAAAATAAGGTAGGTCCAGATAACAAAATTCATATGGGTCACCATTATTTGCAAATTTGGCATCCCAAGAGTATTGGTCAATGACAACGAAACTCAGTTCAAAAGTAGCAAGGTCAAAAAATTGTGCAAAAGTCTGAGAGTCAAGCATCACTTTTCCTCGCCAGGACACCCCCAAGCTAACCACCAAACAAAGTTATCAACCGGACAATCCTAGAGGCCATCAAGAGAAAACTCGATGCAACCAAAAGAAAAATGGGTTCCAGGACTACCAGGAATACTCTAAGCGTATTGAACGACTAAAAGAATCCCTACCAAAAAGACACCCTTCGCCCTAGCTATCGGGTCGAAAGCTATGGTTCCATTAGAACTCGAGGTGCCAACCTCCCAGACGGAATAGTTTTATACGCGTGGGACTAGACATCCTCAACGAAAAATAGGATCTAGCTTTACTAAGATAGCCGCTTACCAACAGCGGATGGTGCATTACTATAACAAGAAGGTCAAGCCATGCGAATTCAAGTTGGGGGATTGTGTACTCAGAAAACCCAGCAGAAAATCAAAGAAGTCGGAGCTAGAAAGTTAAATCCGAACTGGGAAGGACCTTACAGAGTTGCCAAGTCAATAGGCCAGGAACGTACTAACTGGAAGATGCAGATGGCGAGGAGTTTAAACGAAATTGAAATGTAAAACACCTCAAAAAATATTCAATAAAATATTTTGCTTTTACTGAAACTTCTACTGCCATCTGTTACAGCTCTCAACCAACCCGATTGAGACCAAACTTGAATTTCTCTCCAAGGCCTAATCCGCTTCGCGCAGGTCGAACGGCTGAATAAGTGAGAGTCTAGTAAACGCTTGTCCGCTGATAACGACGACTCACCAAGGGATCATTGCTCTTGATACAAACAATGATCGTTGAACTTACCAGGTAAGCTTAGTTAGTTCGCGACTGATGACGACGACTTTTGGTGCCCAAAGCTTAATCTGCTATGCGCGGGTCGCGACGGCTTAGAAAGTGGGAGTATAGTCAGTGCTTATCTGCTAATGATGATGACTTGCCAAGGGATCATTGCCCTCGATACAGACAATGATAGCCGAACTTACTAGGTAAGTTTAGTCTGTTCGCGACTAATGACGACGATTTCTGATGCCTAAAGCCTAATCCACTCCGCGCAGGTCGCGATAGCTAAGGAAGTCGGAGTCTAGTCAGCGCTTGTCCGCTGATGACGACGACTCGCCAAGGGATCATTGCTCTCGATATAAATAATGATTGCGGAACTTACAGGTAAGCTTAGTCAGTTCGCGACTGATGAACAACTTTTGGTGTCCAAAGCCTAATCCGCTCCGCACGGGTCGCGATGGCTGAGGAAATGGGAGTCTAGTCAGAGCTTATCTGTTGATAACGACGACTCGCCAAGGGATCATTGCCATCAACACGGACAATGATTGCCGAACTTACCAGGTAAGCTTAGTCAGTTTGCGACTGATGACGATAACTTCTAGTGCCCAAAGCCTAATTTGCTCCGCCGGGTCGTGACATTGAGAAAGTGTGAGTCTAGTTAGCGCTTGCTGGCTGATAATGACGATTCGCCAATGGATCATTGCTATTAATACAGACAATGATCGCCAAACTTACCAAGTAAGTTTAATCAGTTCGTGATTGATGACGATGACTTCTGGTGCCTAAAGCCTAATCTGCTCCGCGCGGGTCATAACGGCCGAGAAAGTGGGAGTCTAGTCAACACTCGTCCGCTGATGACGACGACTCACCAAGGGATCATGGCTCTTAATACAGACAATGATCGTCGAATTTGCCAAGTAAGCTTAGTCAGTTCGCGATTGATGACGATGGCTTCTATGCTCAAAGCCTAATATGCTCTGTGCGGGTCACAACGGCTGGGGAAATGAGAGTCTAGTTAGCATTCGTCCGTTGATGACGATGACTCACCAATGGATCATGGCTCTCAATACAGACAATGATCATTGAACTTATCAGGTAAGCTTCGTCAGTTTGTGACTGGTGACAACAACTTCTGGTATGCCAAGCCTAATCCGCTCTGCGTGGATCACGATGGCCAAACAAATGAAAGCAGAAGTTAGCGCTAGTCCACCAACACTGAAGGAGCCATTACAGACAATGACTGAAGGAATCTGGTCAACCCTTGGCCAATAACGACTTTCATTGGTCAACCCTAATATGTCACATATCAATATAGTTTGACCGAAGATGATAGACATTCCGTCTAGCAGTACAAACTCTACGGTCTACAAAGCAACCAAAGCAAATACGATAATACGGGGCAAAAAACAATACTTTCATTCAAAAAACATGTCTATGTAATTACAATCAATCTAAGGAGAAACATCCTCCCCATTTGTTAGCCACGTACTACTAGAACCCTCCCCTCGATTGATCAGCCCAAAAGCAGCATTCCTATAGCAGGCAAAGTCAAGATTGATATTGGGGTGCTCTCCTCTAATCAGTTCTAGGAGAGCATCCCGAATGACCTCAGATGAGATCAGCGGCCTCCTACCGAACATGTCAAAGTCCACCACGCCCAACAATGCCTCATAGTGTGAGCACTCTTCCGCCTACAATCGCTATGCCTTCAGAGCACGACGAAACCCCTCGTCAACTACAGCCTCCAGCTGTTGCCTTTCAACGACTCATTCTGCTTCTGCCCGCTTCCTCTCCGTTTCCTGAGCTTCTCGTTTAGAAGACCATCTGTCCACAACCGCATCCAGGCGCTCTAGTTCAGCCCTAGTCCACCTCAGTTCATCACAGGTTGACTTCAAATCAGACTCAGTAGCCCTCAGTCAAGCCCTCACATCAGCAACTGCTACATCGGTAATGAGGGTCGTGACCTCCTCGCCCTCGCGGTTCAAGAAAGTGCCAGAACCTTCCACCCGATAGAGAATGTCTGAATACGCATCTGCAGATCAACGAAAATATTCTCTAAAGCAAGGACCCCCCCCCCCCGCGGGCTTCAAGGTGCAGCAAGACAGAACTGTACGACTCTGGAGTGCGAGTACTAAGGGGAAAAGTTGCTCTAACAGAAGTCTGCCTCTTCATCGGGATTACAATCGGAGGTACATTTGCCTCCAATTTAACAAGTCTGAAAGGGCTGAGCGAGGCTAGCTTTTTTTCCTCATACGACGAGCAACTACTCCCGCAGCCAGTGAACTTGACACGAGGTAAGTATCATAATAGCACCGCAGCAACCCACTGCGCACAACATTGCTTGACATTACAACCTCCTCAACAGAAAGCAAAGGGAGCTCGAGAAACTTCATCTCTATCAGCATCTCTTCATCACTAAAGACGGAATAACGAACTTCCCTCAAACAAAAAAAGGTCGAAACCCATGTTGCAGAAGGAGCGCATGAAGATATGCATGCACCAACGACCAAGGGACTCACCGAGCTTAAACTGAAAGTATCGAGATACTCTGTGACTCCTGAACCTGAAGCAACCCAAATCTACCAAAGCCAATAACCATTACTTCCCCCAAGATTCAGCGTCGTTCGTCGTCAGTCGCAAATAAGAGACATGTCAGCATACAAATACCTTCGAAATCCAATCGAACATCGATCAAGTGATGAATCACTGGCGAAGTCAAGCTAAGGTCAACGTCATGAGCCCTTAGGAGAATTGCGAGCAGTATCTTGAACCCGCTCGATGCCATCTGAGCAAGAGACATGTGAAAATGGGTAAAAAGCGCCAAACATTGTCCGACACTTAAAATGAAGCCCCGACTTAAACATCCCTCGGTGCAAACTTGTAAATCCATAAGGAGGCAAATATTCAGGGATACGGTACAGACTATGGAGCCTGATCAACTCAGTGTTTTCAACCAAACTACCATCAAAGAAATTCATGCAGGCAAGGGATAACAGATCCTAAGAGAGTCAAATTGAACTTTCCCTCCTAATTACAAAAAAATCTCTACAAAAATCACCTTCCTAAACTATGTCATCGATGGCCTGGTCAACCATAAATCCTACACTATAAATAAGACATAAGTTAAGATACACTACAAATTTCTTGTTACAGCATTACACATTTCTCAAAGTCTATCCGACTTTAGCATCAAAGTGCCATCAGCCACCCCACGATGATCTGTTCAAGAAACTTTGAACTTTATATATCAAGAGTACTCCTAAATGCAGGAAACTTCCCTGCAGAAATACGCCTTTACTGCAATAGGTTGCACATCACACCCTACCACTCACAACTTTGGAAGCAAAAAAGAATCTTGTTGGACATTCCATGCATTGAAACACCCATTACATTGAAATGATACGAAAGAAAGATGATGTTTTCCGATATAACCAAACCATCTTAGCACCTGCAACAGAAGTACCATGCCAGACTTATCCATGACATTTCACAATTGCAGAAAAACAAGCAGCTAAGATGGCCCATTTCTTTCGAAATGACGACAGACCTACATTTGTAAAAGATCAATCAGCATGCCACAACTAATTTCAGCATAACAACAAGTACTAATAAAACTAGTCAATATAATTATAATCCACTATTGGTGCTAAGGCCAGAATTCTTGTTCACCTTCTCCACATCCAAAATATAGTTTGGGGATGGGTACATTAGGCACATACATACAAGGCATTCTTTAGGCATATAGCAACTAAACAGATAACATAAACAGTAAGACATGCATCTTAACTTACTAGAAGAACAAGACACTATCAAACTCGGGACTCAATGTTCAGGTAACCTAAACACAATTTAAAACCTAGTAACCATGAGATTAAGCTGCAGAACCACCGGTCTGATGCAGCATGGCATCAATTTCATCTCCATCCTCCATTTCAAGCTGCAAGAAAAAATTGAAACTATGTTACTTGCATAATCAATGTTTTCAAATTTAAATCATATGATTCACTTTGTGTGCATGTGTGTGAGAAGGACACAGGTAGCTACCTCATCCGGGGTCTGCTCTCCTCGGAGACGACGACCATCAAATAAGAAAGCAATAGAATTGAACTCAACAGACTGACGGTCACAGTATGCATTCATCAGCTTGCGAAGCTGAGTGCTCCTTTTGATCCTGAAAAAGACTTCATTCCCATCCTACAATAGAAAGAAAAAGACCAAAAGCCAATTTAGAACATACCTGGCAAATCATCCCAGCCAGGTAAAGCAATTGATGCTAAATATGAATAGTGTTCAACTAAAATTACAAATTATACTAGACAATTGGGGAGCACAAGAGTTGCAAGTTAAATAAACTTATAAACAAAATATACACCTAGACGAATAGGTCTCAGTCTAGTCAGCGATGTCTAGCAAATGCAAGCTAGATGTTAGAAGATATTTTACTCGTACCAACTTACAGGTTATTAAGAACAAAACTTCAGTGTCAATCCTTGAAACATTTGAGAAAACACATGGTAACTCAAACTGTATAAATCCAGAGACCCTACCCCAGGCAATCCACAATAAAGAATATGGAAGTTTCTCCAACTAAAACACCTAATCTTCCCCGAGCTTCATGTATTCTCTGAAACAATTACCATGCCAAAACCACCGATAGAGCAGGCTTTCATCGGTAATAAAATACTGAAATCAAAATTTAGTACAGGATAAAACGAGACTCTGGATTCTTGCACATCCGTTTCTCTCCAAACAATTAATTAAACAGCTAACAAAAATGGCGACAATGTCCAACCATAAATTAAAGTAATACAAGGAATGAAAAGTAATACAAGGAATGAAAGCAAATATTCAATGGATACAAATTCCTTGAAGATTCATGTAAGCACACTGCAACCAAATGAAAGAAAGGCCCTAACTTCTAATCAAAGCCCAAACCCTAATTCTGCAAATCAAACAATCTAGATCCTAATCTTAAAGATAAACCCCGTGATCTCATCAAAAGATTCAAAACCCAAACCTAATTCTGCATATCAAACAATCTAAATCCTAAAATCTTAAAGAAAAACCCCCAACTACTCGTGAAAAGATTTAAAAACCCAAACCTTAATTGTGCAAATCAAACAATCTAGCTCCTAAAATCATCATGGCCTCTACCAGATCGAGCGCCATATAAATACCACAAAGATGGAATTTAAAACAAGAAACTCAATACAAATGAAATCCTACAACACTATCTAACTGAATCCAACAGGGGAGAAGGATCAGACCTGGCCAATTACTTTAAGATGTACACAGTCAGAAGATGATCCGCTGCCAGCGTCCGCTGGTTCACTCTTGATGATAGAAGACATTGTAAGTTCGCTCTTCCTCTATGGCAAAGATGAACAAATAGAGCGGCCGAAAAATTTGGCTCTGCTTGTTCATCTACACCAAATTTATAGTAACCAGAATAAATTCAACGGCTTAGATCTTTCACAGACAATCGTAGAGCTGAGATTGTACAGGTATTCAATGGCTTAGATCTGTCACACAGACAAGATCGTAGAGTAGAAATTGCACAGTTATTCAATGGCTTAGATCTGTCACTCATTAGACTCCTCCATGAGTTATTAGATTTCCAAAGAATGTTATGCTTAACATGCGTCCAAGACCAACATGACACTGACTTTTTTGTGACACAACAATTCTTCTTATTTAGGGTATTACCCATTAGCATTCGGTTATCTTTCACAAAATTTCTCCAAAGATATCCACTTATGTATATTCAATACAATAGAAGACTGAAAAATAGCCTGTCTTATCGCAAGATAACTTGCGAAGTCTAGTAATTCATATACGGGTTGGATTCTTGCCAAGTCTCAAAATTCATTATTTACACCCTCAAGTAGCTACAATGTTAATTACTAAATAATCCCAATTCAACAAATAAATTTCTTTGAAAAATAATAAAAAAAACCTCTAGGAATACAAATGCATTACTTTTTACTGCCTTCTGCACTCACATTAAAAACCACCCCAATAAGGACGCAATTAACTACAATTCTATATTAGCTTACAAAGCAAAAGTCTCCTATAGATTAGACGGCTAAATGCTCAAACTCTTTTCAAAAAAATGGCAAAGGACAGCATCTAAAAGCCAAACATTAATAGAATTCAAGCGAATAATATAAAGAATACTTGCATACAACACTATCTTTAAATGTTTCGAAAAACAATGGAAAAAGCGTGCATCTAAAAATTCAATAGAATTCAAGAAAATCACTAATTTTATAGAATATTAACTTACTTTAGACCATTATAATCTTTCCTAGTTCAGATCGTCTACTCCCAGTGGTAGAGATTCACTCTAGTAACTGTTGAGAATCTTCTATTGTTGAAATACATGGAGGCTTCCCCAATATATATTGTATTCGAAATCAGGTTCTCTCAGCCTTAGGGTAGTAAAAAAATTTCCCTCTTAGGACACCAGGAAACGTATCTAAACTTGTATCAAATAATCTTATGCCAAAATACACAGTCTGTCCCTTTTGGGTATTAAACTTGAAATTAAGTCCTCTTCACCTTAGGGTAGTAATTTGTTTCTTCTACTCTCTTAAGACCATAGAGTTCCCACATCGTCCACCGGAAACACAGACAAACTGAATCTTTTCCATAGGATTTGCCTTCAACTCATTCCCAAAAACACGATTATTTAATAGTCAACCCATAAGCACAACTTCATTCATGATTTTCAGTGTATTCATCATAAACACACCATAAACTACTAATAACACAACCAAATGGATCAAACTTTGTCCAGAGCAGACCAACAAACCCACAAATAATCAAACTTTCTAATAATCAAACACTAGAGAACAATCAACCATGACTTCATCAACAAAACACAATCATATAGGGCAAATAGTCGCATAAAACACATAATCTACTAAATAAAGAAAACCCACTACATGAAAACCCTAATCATTAACACCCATCTCATACAACCACAAAAAAAAACTAACTTTCCACCAAATCACAAACCCCAATTCTCCAAATCGAACATAAAGCACCCCAAACCCTAGATTCACCCACCCACACATCATAAACCCTATCTCCCCACAAAACACAAAAACTTATATTTAAAAAATCCTAAAAAAAATTCACAAAAAAAAAAATGTAGAAGAAGAAGATTAAACCTGGCCTTTCACTTTCAGATTGATGTGTGCAGCCTGATCGTTGGGCTTTTTGTCCTCCTCTTGGTTCTGGTTCGGAACAGCCGACATGTTTCGCTTCTTTAACAAAAACCCGATACGTTACGTAACAGTCTCTCTCTCTTCTTCGGCAAAGAAAACACGCTAACACTCGAAGCCTACTTCGTCGTTTGGATCCCTTTTTATACAGAAATTCTAAATGGCGAGGAAATGAGCGAGGAAACGAGCGAGGGGAGGGAGGTGGCAGAGTGGGGACCGTTCAAGATTTAAGAGAGAGAAACGAATCGACGGTAGATATAGTTCGTTGTGTTGGAAAGATCGAAGGGTCAAGATTTAAGGATGGGTTTTGATGTAATTTGCACCCACCACTAGTCAAAGAGCTCCACCCGATTTTTAAGCTTTCAATAAGAAAGTGTTATGTTTTCTCTAAAAAAAAAAAAAAAAAATACATGCATTTTTGGGTTTTGGAATTCGTGCAAATTTATTTACTTCAAATTTGTTGTATTTATGTACTTTTTGTTTTAATATTTAGTATTTGTAGTTGTTTATGTCATGTATCTGTGAATCTCGATGCATGACGTAAAGAAGTTGATCTTTAAGCATAGTATGTATTAATTACTTTGGAAACGATTACATACAATAAATTATAGTGTTTCTTCTACAACAAAAGGAAACTGACAACTAATTATTACATGGTGTTTTTCAAATAAAAGCAAATCTTTTGCAACTTCAAATTATTTGTGTTTATACAATTTTTTAAATATATAATATTTGCACTTTTTGTTTTTGGAAGGTGAATTGGATTTTAAAGGATTCCATAACCTATCAATTGGGGGATCTATAAGTCAATACCCATTAAAAAGTAATTGGTGATATTCGAAATTAGGACGTGGGAGACAAACCCACACAGCCCTAACCACTAGGCCATAACACCATTGGCTATAGTATTTGTACTTAACTACTTGTTCATGTCACATATCAACAAATCTTAGTATGTGGCATACAAATGTCGAATTCTAAGCATGATATGTATTTATTATGGCATACTAAGCGACAAACCACTAGAGTATGCTCCGTGCCGTTGACACTCCACATAATTTTATTTTTGCTAATTAATTATTTTGTACTGAGCATCTCCGTCACTATCCTCATTTTCGTTTTCGATTAGTATTGAAGTGTAGGCCGATTATAAGTGTAAGTTTGTTCAGTCAAATTTGAATCAGTTGGAAAAAAAATTTAAACGCCGAGAATGAATTCTCCCATAATCTTTCAATTCGCCGAAACATGAAATTTAAGGCTTTTGTTTAAACATGCATTAAGATGCCCGACTCATTTTTTCTGGTATGATCGACCCGTCTCGATGCTTTTAAAAACATTAAAGACGTGTGTAACACCCCTAAATTTCATAAAGATAATTTATCTTATTTTTAAATAAAATAAGGTTACATTTAATTAAACTCAGGTTTCAAAATTTTTAGGGTTTATTTGGTGAGTTAAAGGGCGGGTGTTCTCAGAATTTTAGTGGGGGCAAATAGCCACCCACCTTATAAAGAGAAAAATATCTTTTCTTCTTCCTTCACAATTGCGCCTTCTCTTTGTTTTCTCCCCTGCGTGTTCCTCCTCTTCGACGAAAACGACGATCGAGAAAACTTGATTGATTCAAATGAGCGAAAGCCGATTCCACGATTCAGTTTCGAGATGGGAGTAAGACGGGAGGCAAAGCAAGCAAGACAGACAGACATCACACAGCGGCAGTAAAGTAGAGCAACTCAAAGTTATCAGAGGAGAAAGAAAAATGTGTTCGGCCTCTCCAAAATGGCGATACACATGGGAAACCCAATCCCACATCCCCACACTTGGATTGTTCCTCTTCAACCCCGAAATCAAACCTTCAAACCACTGCAACAACCTCAAACTCTTTACATCTCCACCAATCTTTGTTTCTAGTAAGCTGGGATGATGATGAAGGAAAAACCCAACTTGGCTCTTCGGGTTTATCACTTAGGGTTCCTGTTCCTAGGGTTCTCATTGATGTGGGTTCTCCGCTGGATTTCAAAGCATTGG
This sequence comes from Berberis thunbergii, assembly GCA_003290165.1. Taxonomy (NCBI): domain Eukaryota; kingdom Viridiplantae; phylum Streptophyta; class Magnoliopsida; order Ranunculales; family Berberidaceae; genus Berberis; species Berberis thunbergii. The sequence continues at coordinate 60,692 of QNQO01002956.1, read as the reverse complement.
AAGATCATATTGTGGTGAAGCTAGCTCTGTTGCTTCCGGTTAATCATCAACTCAACTTGAGCATTGGTTCAGTTTTGGATGAGGGTTCTCACGAAGATAATGGGAATTTGGATCCCCTTTCGGTAGAATCTGTTTTGTCAGATTTCATTCAATTTGAGGGTGGTGTTGCGACAAAGGACAGTTGATGTGGCGATTAGAATGGTGAGTTTTCTTATTTCCTGTATTTTGAAATCCTTGTTTTTTGACTGAATTAGTGATTTTTTTTGGATTTGATGATGAGGTTTGTGAGTTTTGTTGCGAGGATGTGTGATTATGATTTGGATTTTGGTCTGGTGGTGTGTTGACCTGTATTTGTGTGTCCTTGATGATTTTGGATTGTGGGTTTGGTTTGATTTTGGGTCAATTGAGAGAAAACGTGTACTTGGAGGTCACCAGTTCACCTTATCTTCTCTGTTTTTGGTTACTAGTTTTCAGTAAAATTATTTTTTTCAACCCAACATAACCTTAATTGATAGAAACTATTTTTTTTTTGCAATGGATTTCCTTTGCAAATATTCAGTATTCTATAATGAGTTTAAATCATCTACACATGGTTCTAAGTATTACACTTATTACAGTAAAAAATAGAATAATTTGCAACTTGCCACTTATTTTCATAACTAATTTAAAAGTGGATCAATCATTAATCACTATTACATTTACCTTATTTATAAAGGTCAACGTCTATAGACCGTATATTATGAAATTAAATGATTAAAATGCCCCTTAAAAATCAAAAGCTGAGATTGAACATTTCGCATCTCAAAGATATTATCTCGACTAAAATCCTAAGGACAAATTAAAATGTTAATCGTATCTTTAGGACAATCCAACAGTTGATTTTAAAATTTATATCTCAAATAGCTTAATTATCTCGAGAAAAATGCAACATCCAGATTTAATCTTATTAGAAGTGTGTCAATGAAGATGAACAAGTTTGATAATCTCCATACAATTTAAATCGCTATGATACATAAATCTAAAACGCGATACTAGTAGTTACATATTTACTTCTATGGAGCTTCTATGGAGGGATCAACAAAGGAAAATTAAATGTTTAAAAATGATGAAGGATACATGAAAGGATCTCTGAAGATGGTGGATGAGCACTTGATGTAGGCAAAGAAGAGATCATGTTCCCCATAATCCTTTTGGGAGTCATATACCTTACAGAAAGGGAAAAAATGCTTGAAGGAAAACAATGAGAGAGAACACTAGAAATCAAAGAGAGACTACATGACACACGAAGAGTGACGACCTCATCTTCTTCTAACTTCTAATAGTCAACATAGTTCACGCGTTACATAAAGCATAACCTATATTAGAATCAAATCACGTGTTTAGGGTTAAGCCTCTCGTGACCTAATCTAACTCAATTTAACAGACAAGATCCTTGCAAGACATAAGTCTTATTTTGGTTTCTTGAAGACATAATACAAATTGTGGTGAGGCCTTTTATGTCTTGCAAGATTTTTTGAAAAAAATAGATCATGATCAAAACTTTTAAGGATGAAGAACATGGTATTCGAAATTCTTAAAATTACAATATATTTATCCGTTGTAAACAATCACAACGACAATTAGATACATCCATTTAGGTTGAGTGCTTCTAGGGAGCCTGGGTTGCAGCCTGGGTGGTATTTTTACATTTTTGCCCCTGCCTTTTTAACCACTCTTTAAATATAAAGACAACAAAGAAAGGGCAAAAGGGTAATTTCGCCCACCCAGGCTGCAAACCCAGGCAGCAGACCCAGGCTCTCTAGAATTATTCATTTAGGTTAGATATTTACATCCATTTAGGTTAGATTTTTATTTTATTTTATGGAAACAATGAACAAAAACACATTAGTGTAGCCACCATAGAGGATAAAATTAACGTGGTCTGGTTATATGCGGAGGAGACCAAACACGACGCCAATTAGAAAATGTCTAGATTGACAAGTTAATTGAGGGTGTAGATGGAGGGGACAATCGTTGAAAACTTGGATGAAAGCGGTGAAGGAAGACATCGTTGAGTTTGGATTAGGCAAGGACATGTGGGAAGACTGCATTGCTTGGAGAACCAAAATCCATGTAGCCGACTCGAAAAGTATTGGGAACGGGCTTTGATGATGATTGATGATACACGAAAACAATCACATCCCTGAGCCATACACATGTCATGATGATCTTGAGGAGTTACGACCCTAGCGTCAGTCCAACATTGATCCGGCTCAAGCGGTTCCAAGCCCACCCAGCTCAGTCCGCCAGACGAACCTAAATTCTCACAGTTTGCTAGACCCATACATCTCGCAGCTATCCTCAATACCTGTAAGCCCTACTAAGGCAAGATCTCGAGGATCAGTTTTGGACAGGCAATTACAACACATCTCTGTTTCCAACTAGGAAGCAAATATCAGAGTACATATCACACAGGGAAACTTCCTCTTACGAAATACCCTCTGATAAGGAACTATCTTCCTCATATCTAAGAGCACATGGCTAACATGGAACTTCCCTACTACAGCACGATTCCTAATTAGATAATGATCTCCACGAAGATCACCTTCCTAAACTACGTCATTGATGGTCTGGTCGAACTAGGATTCCTGCACTATAAATAAGATATGAGGTTGGTAAGCTAAGGTATGCTACAAATTCCAAGTTTACAGCAATACACATTCCTCAGATCACTATCTTACTTTAGCATCGGAGTGCCATCAGCCACCACAACGGTGGTCTGTGGCTCACGTGCATTACTTGTGCAGCTCCTAACCTTTCACTAGCATCGTCTCCCTTCAAAACACAGAGAGTTGCTACGAAAAAAGAATCTATTGATTCTCTCCCAATTGGTTGACCGTAGGTGCGATGATTTACTTCACGGGCGAGGTCTCTGATTCCAGTCCAGGATGGCCCAGTTGCGCCAGGGAAACGAATAGAAGAAACATCTAACTCCTTCATGCATTCCCCACTTGGCTCGGGGACCCGAAACTCTTGAAGAATCTTTTCCATTTTTCGGTTATGTATAGAAAGATAGAAATAAGATGACCACCATTTTGGGTATTCACTTAAATCTTTTTAGGTGACCACTAGATCACACAATAATAGATAACAAGGGGACATGTCAAACGCTTGGGCTGGCGTTGTACCACCACTTTCATCGATTTTGATTATGCACGGGTAGCAGGCTCACGCCCCCACACCTACAACAGCAACGACAGACCCTAGGATAGATATGTTGTCATCTCAAATACAACAAATCGCCAAAGCGGTGGAAGCTCTCATGCGAAAAAATCCTCCACTTGCTAATGGAGACCAGGAGCATCACGAGCCCCCGTCTCCGGAAGATGGCAGAGAGCAAGCACAAAAAAGCCAAGCACTCGCTAGTTTTCACTGGACTAAAGAGGTTGCGCGGCTAAAGTGGAGCCCTTCGCTAGGACGGAGTGGCTCGACCCACAAAACCTCCTCCGCAGAGGGGCACATGATCTAGACGTGTTGTACCGTCTTTTTGTCCCACCATTTTTTGATCGAATCATGAATGGGGCCTTTTCGAAGATGTTCACTCATCCGAAGCTTGACTTCTACGATGGAACCACAGACCCATTCGACCACCAGTGCCATTACCAACACGTAATGACTCTCAAAAAAGAATTTGAGTCGGTGATGTGTAGAACTTTTCCCACGAGCTTGAAAAAGTCAGCACTAACATGGTTCCACAGCTTCCCGCCGAGGTCGAAAGACTTCTTTAAGATGCTGGCAAAGGAGTTTTTGACACACTTCGTTGGGAGCCAATGTTTCTAAAAAGGCTCACACTATATACTCTCTCTAAATAGAGGTCCAATAAGACACTCAAAGAGTATATCACGCGATTCAACAACGAGCTGACACTCATTGACGGATGCAGCAATGACACAACCGTGATAACATTCATTGCGAGCCTAAAGAAGGGAGAGTTCCACGAAGACCTCACATTGGAACCCCCTCTAGACATGACGGAGCTCCTCAAGAGCGCCTAGAAACATATTACCTTAGAGGAGTTGAAGGCGAGAAGAAACCCTCCGCTCTTAAGGACAAGAAGGAGGGAAAGAGACGTGAGGATAAAGAAATGAGCAAGAGAAAGTGCAGTGACAACAAGCCAGAGAAAGCCTCCAACTACGTTGGATCCAGAGTCGTGACACCTCTCTATTCTAGCCTATCAGACGTACTAAACTCCATGAAAAAATGGGAAGATCTGGAGTGGCCCCCAAAGTAGTGCGAAGACCTTCTCCGAGCCTGACAACGGTAAGTACTGCTCGTACCACAAAGAATGTGGTCGTGATACCAACGACTGCACGAGTTTGAGATTGAGTATTGGATCCGCAAGGGAAAACTAAAAGAATTCCTGAACTTTGAGAAGTGACCAGAACAAACCAAGAAGTCGGGGGAGTCAGTTAAAAAGATAAAGAAGGAGACTCCGGGCATAATCTATGTCCCTCATGGAGTAGAATCGAATGAAGACTAGTCGTACAGGTCTCGCAAGCCAACCTTACTGAAGATACGGACAAGACTCGCGGACGAGGATAGACGCATTTGCTACTCAAAGATTCAGAGCCACATCCCCACTTTAACCTTCACAGACAAGAACCTCGAAGGAGTCCGAATGTCGCACATTGATGCCCTAGTCATATCGGTATCCATTGCAAGGTGGGAGGTAAAAAAAGCTCCGGTGAGCACGGGAAGCTCACTCAACGTCCTATTCTACAACGCATTTCGTAGTATGGATCTAAAAAAAGAGAGTTTGTCGTCTACAGATTACTCGCTGATCGGATTCAGCGGAGAGAAGTGTTTTTCGATCGAAATGATAAAGTTAGCAGTAGTGGCAGGAGAGCCGCAAGTGAGAAAGGTCTTGTTTATAGACTTTATGGTAGTAGGCGCACCGTCTACCTACAACCTTATCTTGCGAAGACCATGGCTTCACCAGATCGAAGCAATAGTCTCCACCCTTCACCAGTGTGTTAAGTACACCAATAACCACTTCGAAGGAATAATACGTGGAAACCGATCTACGACACGAGGCTGCCATTACGCTGCACTGAAACAAATAGAGTATTCCCAGATCCAATTGAGTCCTACGGAGCAACCTGGACCAGTGTCAGGCCAAATGATGGCAGAAGCATCACAGTCAAGAGGTGCAAGAGCAATTTGCTCTTCAGCTAAGCGGAACGGAGAGGCTGAAGCAAATGCAAAAACACAACCCGTCGACCTTTCGTCGGTGCAGAGATTAACCCTCTACAAGGTTTACTCATTTGTAACCTCTATAATGCTAGCAAAGCCTAACAGTCCGCTGAGAACACTAACGATCCACATGGGCCATCCTAATTCACATCAAGGCCAGGATCAATCTCTCTCCATCAACAATTAGTCATTTTCAATTGTTTATTTTCCTTTCCATAGTCAATGTAGAGTTTTGGTTATTAAAGACTTATGTGATTTGCAATCATTTAAGAAATAAAGAAAGAATTATGAAAACAAACTGCGTTGATTACTCGAAAGATGTAACAAAAAACGCTTTGAGGCGGATACAAAAGACTACATACTACAAGCATCTGAATTCAATGCGATATGATGTAAATACTCGCTTAGACGATCCAACTACGTGAGGTATCCGAATAAGGCCATGCAAGCTATCTGCAGGTGACAACAAATATATACAAATGGACTTCGTTCGGCCCCTTCCTAAGATAAATGACAAGGTGTCAGAGGGAATTGAAAGGACATATCGTTCGATTGCTCTATTGAATCACCCCAGGAAAGCGACATGCCAACAACGATGCAGACCTTACAATGGATGGTTGACTTCCTCGAAAGGCATCCTACCCCTTGCAGACTTCCTCACTAAATTTCCGACCTCCCGAAGAGGATAGAAGAAGTCTGATGAGGATGGCCACAAGCTACTAAGCAATCAATGTCTCACAGTGCTACCAAGCGAGAACACTTTTTCCATGCGTGATACCCGGGGCGAATGAGAGCTACCACCACCAGAAGCACCACACATACGCCTAACACTTCAATCAGCCATGAGTTAGTTGAGGGAACCGCATACACGCGGACACAAATGGCACAAAGTAACACCAATGAATCTCCCTTGATATAAAACCCGTACTACATCTCCGCAATATGAGAAGAAATTACGAGATCTCAGCAGATCAACTACGTGCCCACCTAGAACAGGTGATCACGCATAACAACGATTATGATCATGCCTGATCGGTGTAAATGTAAGAACATTCAAAGATTCCAGAGAGGAAGATCCCCTTTCAGCCTTTGGAAAACCCAAAGCATATTCTTCAAGCAATAACATTACAGGAGATACACTGCGAAAAATAGTGCCTCAACAATTGAAGAACATCATTATATAGACATGATGGTTCACCAAACGGGCGCCCCAGCATTAACTGTCAAGCATTGAATACCGTATGGAAAACGAGGATATGACGATTCCCAAAGAAACTGCACAAACCACGTTCGTCCAATTAATGGCGCTGCACACAACCCCATCAATTGAGGGCAGTAACTGATACTCAACCGTCTCGCAGCCTACGCCGTACATGTGTTACCGGACAATCTACGCCGTACACGTAGTGCAACTGCAGGAAACCCTAGCTCTTCCTCTGCGAAGCCATAGGCTCGACCCACTATTCAAACTGTATTCTGCCACATGCTTGGCATAAGCACTAGAAATCTAAGTAAGCTCTGACCGTACCTACGGATCGCTATTTAATTTAAGGTAGTTTTGTCCACACAGTGTACGACGCTAGCGGACATGGGTTCGCACACCCTTTAACAGCGCGAAACCTCTATCCAATCAGGCAAGCTTAGTCAGCCAAGGCTGATGACGACGATTTTTAGTATGTCCCGACACCTAGTCCGCCCAACGCGGATCTCGATGGTTTAGGAAGTGGAAGTCTAATCAGTGCTATCACGCCTAGCGACAACGACTTGCCAGGATCATTGCCCCCTTCGTGGTCAATGATTGTTGAACCCGATCAAGTAAGGCTAGCTGGTGACGATTGGTAACGAAAGGTTTTGATCAAAGCTTAGACCTGTAGCCCCCACTCCATGGGTGTAGATGGTTTGGAAGGTGGGAGCCTAGTCAGTCCCGAACTGATTCCGACGGCTTGCCACGAGACCATTGCTTTTCAGCGTGGCCGCCGAATTAGCAACCCTGGACTTGTAGTCCTCATTGCACGTGTGTAGATAGTTTAAAAGGTGTGAGCCTAGTCAGTCCCGAACTAATTTCGTTAGCTCACCACGGGACCACTGCTTTTCAGCATGGCCGCCAAATTACCAACCCTTGACTTGTAGCCCCATTGCGCGGGTGTAGATAGTTTAGAAAGCGGGAGCCTAGTCAGCCCCTAACTAATTTCGAAGGGCTTGCCATAGAACCACTGCTTTTCAGCGTGGCCGCCAAATTACCAATCCTGGAGTTGTAGCCCCCATTGCGCGGGTGTAAATAGTGTAGAAGGTGGGAGTCTAGTCAGTCGCGAACTGATTCCAACGGCTCTTCACGGGACTACTGCTCTTCAGCGTGGCCACCGAAAATCCCCAAATTTGTTGCTTGATGCACACGAGTGTAGATGATTTGGAAGGTGAGAGCTTAGTTAGTCCCGAACTAATTCTGACGACTTGCCACTGCTTTTCAGCTTGGTCCCCAAACCCCTTCTTCTCAAACTTGTAGCCCCCACTGCATAGGTATAGATGGTTCGAAAGGTGGGAGATTAGTCAGTCTCTGACTGATGTCGACGGCTTGCCACGAAACTATCGCTCTTCAACATAGTCGCCAAACCCTTGCTCCCCGAACTTGTAGTCCACACCGTCAGGACATAGATGGTTTGAAAAGTAGGAACCCCAAGTAGCTTGCCACGTGACCACTACCCTCATTCGAAACAACGGCCGCAAAGATGAATCTCAGTTGAGCTAGTGTCCTCACGCTTAAACAGACTTACATTCTATTATCAGCAAAGGCCACTTATGCCGACACATAGATCATCCGGCTAGTGCCCAAATAAATGCTACATAACGTGTCAACCCGAGCTCATGACACCCGACTTGGTACAAACACTCCAACACGTACACTCAGCTATCGCAACTCGCTCATTGCAGCAGCTACAGCCGACCAATCAGACAAGCAAGGTAAGCCTCCAACAGCTTACCTTGAGGACGATGCATAGTTCGGGAGCCCTACCCTTGACTAAACTATCTGTGGCATGCCCACTGTCAGACATAACTGTACAACAATGCGAGGTTTTTGCAAAAACTTCCATTGTTTTGGGCGAACAAAAAATTTTTAACAAATTTTTTTACTGTTCACCCAGATCAATGAACCTCGCATTGTCTTAAAAGGCGAACAATAGTTTTTTTTTCTGAAAAAAAAATTCATAAATTTACTTTGTTTTTGTGATTGAAAATATCTGTAAATTTTTCTGAAGTTTCCATGAGATTGCTTTGTTTTTCTGAAAATTTCGCTGAAGTTAACCAAATGTTAGCAATGTTAACTTCTTGAAAATCTTTGCAATAAATGAATAACTTGAAAGCTTGTTTCAGAAGCGTTGGAGTCGAAATTTGAGACGAAGTGAAGAATGGATCCGAGGGGTTGCAGAAGCAATCGAACCAAAAGAAAGGAAGATGCGAGAAGGAAGATTTGCTTGTTTGTTTTGCGAGAAGGGAACAAGCAATCGAACCTAGAGAATGAGTCGAAATCAATTTTGAATGTGGGGGGGGGGGGGGGGGGAGGAAGATTTGAATGGGGGAGGGGAGGGGAGGGGAGACTTGCGTTTTGATTTGAATGGTGAGGAGAAAAATGACTTTATTTATTTATATAGGTGGTGTGGGAAAGAGTGGTGTGTGTTGAATAAAACAGGTGATGTGGGAGAGTTAAATGGTGTGATAAATCACTTTTGGTGGTGTGGAGTAGTCGTTGCCTTAGGGATTTGGTGTATTGTGTAAGAAGTTTTGGTTGATAGGTCCTCGGATCAAACTAGGCTTAGGATCAAACCCAGGTAAGCCCCAATATTTTATTGGCATCAACTTTTTAACACCACATCTTCTACTGTCTCACACCACCTTTCTCTCACACCACCAATAAATAAAAAACACTTCAACTCAAACACTCTTCTTCAACAATGATCACTTCTTCAACAACTCAAACCACTCCTCCTCCTCATTTCCACTTCCTCGACAAGAACAACCCAACATTCTCACCTCCACCTCACTCCAAATACCCATTTCGCAATTAACCCTATCTCTCCCCACTTTCTTACAAACCCCAATCAAGAAATTCAATCAAGCTCTCTTGCAAATGATGCACCCGAGAGGGAGAACATACCCTCTTCTTCATCATTTCTTCTCTATCAAGCATTAACACCATTACCATGCCACATCCCATCATTGCAGACCACTCCGCCACCGCCTCATATTCTTTTCCTTTCTTCTTCTTCTCCTTTCTTCCTTTTTTGTTTTTTTTTCTCCATCGCACATTCTCTGCGTATTATGGTGTCAAACAGTCTCTGCATATTTTATGTTCATGTTTTCACACTTCTTATAGTTGTTGAATTGGCCATATTTTCATTTTTGACATCAAAATTTTTAGCCTTATCAAATACGAACATCTCATTAATAATTTTTTTTTAAATTAAACCTCAGTGAGGAGGGGCACCTCTGGAATGTCAGACAGTTATTAATTATCAAAAAATTGATTTACAATCAATACAGGGGTACATGACGACTTTACCCGTGAAAAAATCAAAACAAAATTTTAACCGCAGCCGTAAACCAAAATACTAAAAGCAAGTCCAAACTGTCACCACCGCATTAGCCTCTCTATAGATATGTTGACAATCTAACGTCATTGTCGCTGCCAATAACTTAATTTATTTTAAAATATTCTCCAAATACCAAGGTATTTGTAAATAATCTAAAAACCAACCGCAAACAAGAGTCGAATCCGTTTGGATAACCACCTTTTTGAAACCCCAGTCAAGACAGAGGCGGAGCCCCTCCAAAAGAGCCCAAATTTCCGCTTTGTTGTTGGATCCTGCACCAAAAAAAATAGCACACCTGTTTGCGAATCCCGTTTAGCTCTCTTGAACCAAGTGGCTATCACCGTTGAGACTTCTGCTGGTCTCCGTGTATGTACGTTGAAGATCCTATCAAAATGACTCCACACCTGCATCGCCAATTCGCCATCTAGGAAGAGATGCTTCAAGGATTCTTGCTTTGGCGAGCTACAACAACGACATTTAGATGCCAGGCTGATACCACATCTGTATAATTCCCCATCCACTGGCACTCCTCTATGGAGTAATTTCCAAACAAAGACTGATATTCTGGAAGGAAGAAGATCTTGCCAAAGTAGTTGATTTAGTGCCTTGACCCTCCCATTTTTTCGTAACAGTTCATAAGCCAATTGAAGGGGAAAAAATCCCATTATTACTTGGAACCCACACACACGTGTCCTGCTCATGGGCCTCGCCACATAATCTATCCGCAAAAAGACCACGCGCCAAGCTTCTAATATCTGGATGAACCAATTCAAAATTATTCAAAATCACCTCGCTGACTAAAGGCCAAAAACCTTGATTAACCATCACCTTCGGTCTCTTGAAAGATGCCACCAAGTTCCAGTTTTCCTCAAAGAAACTTATATCCCCCATGCCAATGCGCCAAAGCGAATTACTCAAAAGAAACGGTCGCCCAAGCATGATCTCTTTAAAAAAAAGGAGAAGACCCATCTTTGACCGGTTGACTATTAAAACCAACGCCTCGTATCCAGTATTTGCTCCTCATAAAAGAAGCCCATAATGAGTCTGAGGTCAGTAGTCTCCAAAGAGCCTTGATTCGAAAGGCCTTCATCACCACCCTCAAATCTCTAACTCCCAAACCTTCTTCCGCCTGTGGAAAGCAAATGTTGTCCCATGACACCCATTGTTTCTTTAAACGACCTTCACAATCCCCCCAAAAGAAGTCTGCCATCACACTACACCAAAAACCCCCATTAGCCACGGTTTTATACCGTGGGCGTAAGACATTGCCACGGGTAAGAGCTGTGGACTACAGGGGCGTCGCAAAATTTTTTGTCACGGCTAAAAACCGTTGCTAAACATTGTAGCAACGGTTTTATGGTTGAAGGGGGGGGCGTTATTTGCAGAAATTAGCAACGGTTATAAACCGTTGCAATAAAACTAGCAACGGTTTTAAATCGTGGCTAAAGTAGCAACGGTTATAAGCCGTTACTAAGTGTAAATATTAGCAACGGTTATAAACCGTGGCTAACTAAATAGCTACGGTTTATAGCCGTGGCTAACTATGGCAACGGTTTTGAACCGTGGCTAAGTTTATATATTTGCAACGGTTTTAGACCGTGTCTAAAAGTAGCAACGGTTTCTAGCCGTGGCTAACCTTTGCAACGGTTTTGAACCGTGGCTAAGTACATGTATTTGCAACGGTGTTAAACCGTGTCTAAAAGTAGCAACGGTTATTAGCCGTGGCTATCTGTGGCAACGGTTATAAACCGTGGCTAAATAGTGTAAATTAAAACCGTGGTAAAGGTACTAGCAACGGTTTGTAGCCGTAGTAATATGGAACCACGGTGTGAACCGTTGGCAATTAAAACAAAATTCAAAAAAAAAAAAATCTGTTTTGTTGCAACGGTGTAAAACCGTTGCAAGTTAGCATAATCGAAAAAAAAAATTATATTTTTTTTTGCTGCTGCAGCAAAATCACAGCCGTGGCACCTGCAAAATCAGTCCTTACTATAGTTTGTGTCATGACTCCGACACGAATAAGAACCACCAAACTATATGCTAGATAAATACAAAATCAACCGTAAAAAGGAACTTGTCAAGTTTTGACGCCAAACAAAAACATGTAAACAAATAGCATTAATTAATGTACAATAACAGTATTAACCTGAACAAATGGAACATAGCTTGTTATATCAGGTTTCGCTCGCATCTAAAACAAAAGAATTTCTCTATGTTTTTTCCAACAATACAAATCGCCCTAGTTATAATGTAAGAAAATACATTGATGCCCTTAGGAACAGGCCCCATTTTTTTCGGTAGTTGCTTGTTCAATATACTGAAAATGATGAGAATGCAGCACCTGATAGTTGCTTGTATATGGCACCGGTGATGGTTGATACAACGACACACTTTGCACCCCAGAAACAAGCAATGTATGTGCATTCTCCTGTCCAACATACTGCTGCCCATACTGGATCAGACCTTCAGAGCCCTGCAGTATAAAAATTAGTCAGTACTTAATGACAGACAAACATGACCTATAAAGATTGCTAATAAACCAATGACAGACAAACATGACCTATAATTGCACAGTTATTGAAACAAGACAACATAGATACTCTTTAAGTACTTTATTGCATATGATCTGGACCTGGGTGTAACAATAAGTTGTAGCAAAAGCACAAGTAGAAGTATCATCATCAACAACATATAGGTTTCATGCTGAAAAAAAAATTCTACTAGACCAGATTATATGCTCCTAAAAAAATTCTACTCCACGGAACTCCTAAAAAACATTGCCATATATCCATTGCATCCATCACAGTATATATCATCAATTACATAAGCTAAAACTTGATCATGTGACATCATAACATACCATGTCGTCCGATGTAAGAGTCCCAGACTTATCAAAACAACGTCAACCCACAAATCCACCAATACAGGCACCATTACTACATTAGATAAGACTTTTTATGCTATTTGCTTGAAATCACAAACGAAAGAGCCATTTATGCTTAAATGTCGAGGAAGTGAAGTTATCACTTCAATTTTTCATCATATTGATTCCGGTTATAAGTTTACTAGCTTGCTAAACTGAATCAGAAATTCTAAATGTCGAGGAAGTGGGCGAGGAAATAAGCGAGGGGAGGGAGGTGGCGGGATGGGAAAATCAATCAATTTAAGAACATAAAAAAGGAAAATCAGAATGGCATTGAAAACCACCATGAGTTTACAAATCACATTTCCATTTTTATAGAAACTTTGCAATTACAAGATATACACGAATTACACGTGTTTATCTTTCCTACCAACACACTATAATCTAAATATAGACTTACTTTAATTCCTAACTAGATTTTTCAAGATTTACTACTTGTCAGAATTTTTTTTTTTTAAGGTTTTACTTTTATGACAAGAGATTATGAAAGATTTGGATTAAAAAAAAAACTTTTATAGATTTCTACAGATTTTTGGATAACTTATATTTTATGACAAATGACAGACCTTACAAAAAAGACCTTTTGAACAGGTGACAGGTGAAAAGGAGGGATGCCTGGCCTATTTAAACCCCTCACCACCCCACTCATTCTTCCCCCCTCTCCCTTGCATTTCTTCTCTTCCTCTATAGTGAAGAGATTCTCCATCTCAATCTCTCCATTTCTTTGCCATTTCTCTATTTTCCATTTGGTAGGCTCTCTTTTCCTCCAATATACTTCTGCATTTGCTCTTCTTCTTTTATCTTCCTTTCTTGTGGTATTGCATGCAAATGCAAGTAGTGATCTATTGTTATGGTTTTGGTGGCCTTTTTCAGTCTATGGGTTGATTGAAAGGCTGCTTGAAATGATATAATTGTTGTCTAAATTATTTCAAATAAATACTATGGACACTAACCTTCACATATGGAATGACTTGGAGAACAGCAGACGCGCGTAGAACACGCAACAATCTCTCAACCGTAGAACACGCAGCACACGCGCGTTTCTGCGACAAATCAAGTTACACTGGACTACCAAGATCAACCGGCATACACATGCTCCAACCGCATGTCGCCACATCTCAGCATGTCAACGCTGCGACACAGCAGCAAACCCAGCAGCAACAACAGCAGCAAACCCAGCAGCAGCAAACCCATCAGCAACAGCAAAGCAGCGCAACATTCACAAATAAAAAAATACCATTAAGCTTATATAATATAATTACAAACAATATAATTACAAACAATAATTAAATATCAATACCATTAAGCTTATATAAAAAAAATAGTAATAATAACAGAGCAACATTCACAAATAAAAACCACATTTAGATGGATAAAACCTAAAGATTCAATATATGATTCAAACATTTAGATGAAACAAATATGGGAATTAAGTGGAAATAGAACCATATTGCCGAGTTCCTTCTTAAAACCGAACCAGAAATGATGTATCAAATCTACGAATCCAATCCATATCACATCAAAACATCCACTCAGACAACTCAATATGATTGGATTTCTTTTGACAAATAGGCATTTTCTGTGCTATTCTCTTATTTCAACTTTCCTGATAGAATCCAATTGGCTGAGCGGTCAGGATAATTGATGGAGCCACATTTGGAATTCATAAATTCTAGAATTCACATCCCTATCTACTTCTATATATATACCTCTGGACAAAGAAAACATTTTATCATGTAGCCCGTTTAATCAAGCATTAAGATGTCGATGCATATAACTGAGATCTCTAATCAATATCTGAGTGGTTTGACTTCAGAGTAGAAGGTCTTGCTAGTGGCAAATAGATTGTTTCTCACTTGCACAAGCAAAAATGGCACATGCAATCAATGCAACATCTGATCAGTAAGCATCAGGTTTAGAAGACACGTGCAAAAGATAGATGTGCAGAGGTAAAGGTGACTTACACTAGTTTTCCTCCGACCAATCTTTAAGGCATAAGCCAATCGTCGCAGTTGCCAATTTTTGAGCTTCGGCGGTGTTTCTTTTCATCATCAGTTACTTCCCATCAACGCTGCGACAGACAGCAGCAGCAAACCAAGCAGCAACAGCAACAGCAAAGCAGGGCAGCAGCAGCAGTAACGCGCCAAAGCGTAGCAGCAACAGCATCAACGCCGCACATGAAACAGCAGCAGAAAAAATTACAGATGCACTCTGTTTTGCGACAGAGTGCTCTGCGTACCTGCTCCTCGTATAGAGCCAAGCAAAGCTATGCACCTTCACAAGTACTTGCCACAATTACCTGCAATTGTCAACCAAGCAAAGTTAGCTTTTATAGCTTGACAAGAAGCTCAAACCAATCATGCATTCGAAGAAAAACAAATGCTGGAAAAAATTCAATTCATTCCAACATCTTAAGTTGAAATTTATGTAAAATGGACAGCTGCAATCGGCTACATTCTTCATTTTCGTACAATTGTTTGATAGGCAAAAAAGGTTAAAATGAGCTGATTTTTTGTAACTTGCAACTTGCAAATAAAATTGCACTCCAATAAATAGCCTAAAATAGCACTCCAATAAATAGCCTTGCACTTACAAATCGACTAAAATATTTCAACATTACGAAGGTCAACTAGAACCAATAAAAAAATTATGGATTTGGTACTTATAACTGAAATTTTCATCTTCAAAACTAGAACCATAGATGCTAACTCCTCCAGTACCCTGTTGCAGCCAGATTGGAAAATGAAGAAGAATGCACATTTAAGTCCCAAAAGAAAACGTTACTAGAAATCTATTCAATTTACTACTTCTTTTAGTGATAAGAAGAAAATGAAAACGTACATTTCTGTTAGTGAAGTCCCCGCCCTGGATCATGAAATCTTTAATGATACGGTGGAATGAGCAGCCCTTGTAACCATATCCCTTCTTTCCGGCAATGTAATGTTAAAACCTCTTGGTCAGCCTAAGAAAAGGTGAGAGCAATAAAAGAAGAGTAAATAGATATATCATTTAGTCAGTCCTCCACAGATCTTGAATTGGGGGTTTTGTAACAAGATGAATACACTTACTTGATAGCTTGCAGGACTGATAAAAGATCACGACGGTAGTAATCTATCCTTGGACCGTCCTTCAATGCTTCTTCTAAAGATAATGTAGTATTATCCCTTTCACTTCTTCCTGTTATATGTAACAAATATTTGTATATTAATAAATTTTACACCAATTCTGTAATAAGAATGTACACTCTTACCATTCTCTGTTATGTAAATTGTAGGATTGTTGTATTTTTCTTTTGTGTAAACCAGCACATTTCTCATCCCTTTTGGAAACATCAGCAAAGTATGTCTTGTATGCCTCAGCTGGAACATCGGCAAAGTATGTCTCAATGATAACATTAAGGCTAGACAGAGTTGATTCTAGTTCAGAATAGGCATGCGTAAATGCTTGAAGTTGGTGAGCCTGAAGATCCAACACTAGGGTGGGCTCATCAAACTGAATCCAGGAAGCATCAGCAGCCTTCAACTCAGTAACTACTTCCCTGCAAAAAATGTGATCATCATTCATTAGTTCTAACTAATTGGAGTGGGCATACTAGGAAATATAGATAGCAACACTCATGGGCAGACTTACTTGTACACTGGAAGAATGCTTCCGAGATGGGAGAGAAGAGAAAAGGATTTCTCTACACCCTTGGCGGGCTTTGATAGCAACAAATAAGAGACAAGGCCTACAAGGACTGGGACGGTCTCAAGGCCAAGCTGCAAAACAGAAAGAAGGAAAGATTTAAGGAGACTTAACCATTACCAAGTAATATCAACATGGCATAGCTCTACCATTACAATTCGACTAATAATAAAATTCACTGATTCTCCAAAATGCTTTAAGCCTCAATGAGTACATCCTTTCCTACTAGTTAAGAATGGTAAGATAACTTGTTGCTAAACAAATTATATGTCTTAAACGGACAAATGAAAATGTACATCGAAGAAAATGAAACAGGAATATATTTAGTTTGATTAACCACCCTTTTCTTTCTTAAGATAAACAACTTGATTACTTTGCTTAATCTTATAATCTTGACATGAAGTCAGTTACATGGTCCTCCTTCCTCAGCTAGCACTGAGAGACAAAATTGAAATTTGGAGCTAGTAGAATTCTTAAAAATAATAAGTACATCACAGTCTATAGGACAAAATTAAAAAAAAAAAATTTAAGAAAATTGAAACTATAAAAAACAGAAGCAAAGGAGGGATACTTATACATTAATACCCATGATGAATTTTATGTTGTTAATTTCTGACAGAAGCAGGTGCTGCTTTGAGATTCATCATAACTACTTGAATTAGGCCCAGGCTCTGCTCTTACGAACGAGATCAGATGTTTTGATTTCATCAATTTTAGCAGCCAAGATAAAGTCATTCATACTCAGTCCACCTACAAGTTCAAAGTAATATGTAATTAACTTGAGTTTTCCTATAAAAATTTCATCTAGATAAGAAGTAATGATAGCAAGAACCAAGAAACCAAGGGGAATTCAATTCAACAACAGAGTATCATATAACTACTTACCAATTTGACTGCTCAATATTCCTGAAAAATCACATCATGTGCCATAATTAAACCTATTCCTGAAAAAAATACCACCAACACATTCTACTAGAAGTTTGAATCTAAACATAAGCTTGATCCCAATCCAACCCCACACTCCTACCGTGTACCCTAAGTTTTTTTTTTTTTTTCTCATGTAAATCATGATAGCACAGCTTAAGTAGGGAGAGTTGTTCTCCCCCTATAACTTGCATCCTCAAGCAAATCAATAATATGAGACAAGAAGAAAATTAAGAAAACATTCATCATAAAAATGTTATAAATAAAGGAGAAAATGTTGTTAAGGTGCTTACGGAACAAATACAGCATCATAATCCTGCTCTAGACATATAACACAGATAGCTGGCAAGAGAGCGTCATTTTTGCATTACAAACAACTAAAGTCATGGGAATGATGCATTGGGTTCAAAGATCAGCACATGTATAACAAAGAGCAAAGCCACGTTTATGCTGTAACTGTGCACATCACAACCATATTGTCTCTGCCAGTGTTTTGAGTTTATTTAAACTTAAGTATGATTGTTTCTGAAAGGACAGTGAATCATATCAGATTAACCAGAAAGTTTTGCATGATTTAAAAAAAAATTGCGCTTGAGGCAGAAAATTACGTTATAAATCGAATAGACTACAATGCAAGATCCATTTCTGGATTGACATTGAAAAAATGCCAGCTTGAATCATGGAGAACACAGAGATGATCTACATGGAAGAGATGATCTACATGGAAGTTATGACTGGTGAGCAATATATAAATGGATTTGAAAAGAAGTATCAAACTCAAATCTATTTTTTTCTTTTCTTATAACAGGGAATGCAAAAATTTTAAATGAACAAAGAAACCAAAATTTTCCTGGCACTGAACTAGTGAACTATAGAGGCAATCAAAAGGAGGAAGGAGCAATCAAAAGACTTGAATCAAACAAAGAACGACTAGTCATACCTATCCCATCTGCAGCTGCATAATCAGACCCCTGGAACATGTACTCGTCATTCAATGAAGCCTTCCCAGCCTGAGTGACCTCTTCTTTAGATGCTTCATGACCAGAATATACAACTGCATTGCAAGAAAGAGAAGGACGGGCACTGTTACTTCATGCAATTCAACTAGTTGCCACAAGGAGTAATATGTGATCAGCCATGAAAGGGATATTGCAATGATTCCAGGAATCCTACATGAAATATGTTACAAGCAAAAACTTAGCGAAAATTGGGCACACATAGATCAACCAAAGCATTCTCTTTTACAAACACCCCAAGTTACGTTCTTGTATGGGTTTGACATCAAGTGCTTCTAATGCAACTCGCAGAAATATTGAGTGTTATAGTTTATGAAATTATTTTAATATTTCATTTACAATTGACAAAAAAAAAAAAAAAACAGGGCATGAAAGATGAAACAGAAGAAGGGCAATATTTGTGGTATCTAATCCTCATTGCTCAAAAATTTGTGGTAGATGGCCTAAAGATGCTATGTGTCAATATTTGACATGTTCAACACCAAATAACAAAGTCTGTCATCCACCACCAGCCACGTTTTTGTAACAAGACATCACAAAATTATATAGTACATGGGCCAATATTATATAGTACATCACAAAAAACAGCAAAAAAACAATTGTGCATGTGGATGTGGATTAGCAAACAATTCATTTACCTACTTGAATAAGGTAACATCTAACATGTTCAATACCCACTAGGAAGTGATATCATTATTCATGATTTCAATTTCTATGGATGATTGTTAAGTAATATTAGAGCCTTCACATGCAGTTCCAGTCCTGTTCTTATACAGCTGACACACTTATAATCTGAAAAAATTAAGTTTTTCAAATATTTGTAAGTTTTTCAATTGAATCCTTCACAGGTTCTGGTTAGAATGACAAAACCTGACATGACTGCAAAGCGCCATTTCAAATATTTGATGAGGAAAAGTATAACATTTCCATTAGAAACTCATTGTCCATAACAGACACAAACCATACCATCACTGGAAACAAAAATTTCCTTACCTTCATCCTTGATGCATATACTTTTCCGAGCAATTATATTCCTTCAAACAGTGTTATGTAATGAACTTGAAAATAAAATGCATGTAAGTTATGAATTTCTAATCAACCGAGATGAAAATAAGTAACGCACACAAACAGTTTTCCTAGGAAAAATATCCAATTCTTCAAATATAGCGTTTCATTGCTGAAATCCAAACAATGTTTCAGGTTCTGTTCCTTCTAGATCATTGTGAATTCAATGGTCATGAGTTTTACAATTCAATAATTTCAGTCTTCAGGGTTCCAAAATGATGCGTGTTTAATATATTTCAACTAAAAGCATGAGTTTAATTTTAAAATAGGACCTGAAGTACATAGATGCAATATGTTGATCCTCCTAAACTGAACTTCAGTCTTTAGATAACCATAAATATTATGAAAATCGGAGTGTACCCCGGATTGCCCAAAACAAATGCTCCAACCAACGCTGCGACAGACAGCAGGTGTCCCAGCAGCAGCAAAACCAGCATCAGCAGCAACTCAGCGTAGCAGCAGCAGCAGCAACTCGCAACAGCATCAGCAACGCAGCAGCAACATCAGCACAGAACAGAGCAACTCTGTTTTGCGACAGAGTACTTGGTTGTGATTCTTGAGCTTTCGGTGACGTTATGTCATGCATAATGTGACATGATAATTCCACAAAGAAAGACGGTAAGAATGCCACTCAGGTTTAGCAACTGCAGCAGGAAAATTAAGTCTAAGGATACAAACAATAGGTTTTAAACCTTAACCTGAAAAATGAATTTTGTTTCTTACCACGCCTTCCCCAAAAACTAGACGGTCCAAAAGGGGTGTCTCATCTTGGTTTAGCACCTATAAATACCAAGAAAAAAGAATACTTTAGCTGACAATTGAACGAAAAATATAAATTAAAAATGGTGAATGGCCATATCAGATACGAAGATCAAATAAAAGGAATAAGAATCGAACCAAGATAGTCACGTATACTTAGTCCAACGAACCCAATCTTCGAAAAAACCCACCAACTGCCTAGATCATATTATTTCAGTAAGTTAAAAGGACTTAGAAGCAAAACCAAATAAACATTCCAAAAGGTTGAAAATGAAACTATGGAGATGGAAACAACAATCACCTGCAGCTATGATTCCTGATGAAATGAAAACCCCGAACACGCCAACCCAGCAAGTTAAAAGGACGTATATTGCATTCAAGACATGTACATCACCAAAGTGCAACCCTGGATGCCTGTAGACTAACACTTGCCCAGAAATTTGTCCATCACCACTGTATTTCAGAAAATATGACCTTAGATGCCCCTATCAATCATCAAGTTCCGCATGAGTTCTACACCATACGAAGAAATCACCAACGTCCAAATCACCCATCTTGTCTCCTTTTGGATCACTTTTGTAAAGTTTCACGCCAGTCTTGAATTTGAAGCATAAGGAAAGTCTGATCTCTGTTGCAAGGTTCAATGATCCATGACAAGCGCAAGAGAATTGATGGATAGGATCTACAACCTCTAATGCTATCGCAATGACATTCCTTTCCCAATCACAAACTTTGTATCTCCGTGACACTGAAGGAACAGGATTGCTTGGAGAAGGAAACCTCGCAACACCTTGAGAAGATGATGGTAATGGAGATGGTGGTAATGAAGATGGAGGTAATGAAGATGGTGGTAATGGAGATGGAGGTAATGGATTATCTGGTTGCCTTGTCGATTGTGCACCGGATGACGGTGTATCTTCAGTTCTTTGAACAACTCCTTGTATTCCCTCACTTGTTGATGGTCTTACATAAGTTCCACTTTCAAGTCTCTCTCGTATCCATCTAACATTTTCTTCCAATATTTCATATTTTTCTTCCCTTTTTTTGGCTTCCAATGTTTTTTCCAATAGCAATGAACGAGCGGGAAGTGCAGCATCATACTTCCTTTTAGAGACAGTGGTTCCAACACAACGAGTACGTCCCCTCGCTTCTTGGCCAAACACTTGGCTTAGAGGATCATCATCAATAGTGAGGTCAATGTTACCTTGAGTTGAAGATTCTTGCAATGCAGCTTTTTTGCTTTAACTTGTTCTTTCAAAATAATGAAAAAATAAAATAAATCAGGACACAAATAATATTCAAACAACTACAAAGTAAATTAAGAATTGGGTATAAAAGACATCATTGGGCACATACCATATATTGTTCAGAACCACGCGTAGGTTTTCCATCCTTTCCCGTGTGACAAGCAATCCATATGTCAGTGCGTGTGACTGGTTCTCCATCAGGGTTCTTCTCAACCTATATATTTGAAAGATTAGTCTCAGCCTATAAAGTTAAATGGTATATAATATTGTACTAGTAGCTAGAAACTAAATTACCATTTCGTACTCTACTTCTGCAGCACTCTTCTGGCCACCCCCCCATACATACTTTGAAGCCTTTTTGTTTTTTGCATTTTGGTCTCTAATTGCCTTCGCTTCAGGGGTGCTCTCATGGCGAACAAACTCCTTCCAATCCTCCTCTCTTACACCATTTGGAACATGCTTCTCTTGTTCCTCAATGGTAGGATACTTATCCAAATAATTCTTCCTAAGATGTGCCTTGAACCTTCTATAATATTCAGGCATTTTCAAATGCACACTCTTTTTCACATAATTTGGAATGTCGTATTCACGCTGCAAATAAGCCATTGAGATATAAGTTGAAAATAAAATATGACATTATGAAAATCAATGATGTAAAATCTCACCTTGAGGCCATTCCACACATCCTCTTTGTAGTTGTCAGTAACATGGTGCCAACCCTTGAATTTGATGGGCACAAGGGTTTCAACAAGCTTTCCAATGTTTTTATTGAAATTTCTAGCACCAGGTCCAACTGCTAAACCGTGGAGGTTGAACTGTATGGTCTGTTTAACTTCAATGTCATCATTTGTAGATCTGGTGACATCAATGGTGGAGAGATCATTGCCGCGAGTACTATCCATCTCTATCAATGATATTATAGATAATTAGACTAAAGTCATGTGGTTTTATGATCAGTAACATGTAAGTGCAGAATGTATATATTTTTTTTGTTTTGGTGAATAAGATGTAATCAGTTATAACTATCCCATCTAGTAATATAACCTAAACAACTTTGAATAACTTGAGTTCGTGCGGATAATTTACCAACAAGAAGATTATCCAAAGACCAGTCCATTCTTATTTAAATTTATCTCCTAATTTATTCTATTCCAATGTTCTATAAAACTAGATGTTTTGGAGGATTGTAATAAAATCTTGTATGTTCTTAGAGACCAAAATGTACTAGCTCATGAGCTAGCGCAACGTTCTTTCTTGGTTGCTGCCTTGGTAATGTTATTTATTTCCATAAATAAAAAAAGGTTGTGTTTGATTCTAAGAAAACACATCGGAAAAACAATGAACAAAGGTGAAACTGAAAATGATCATGCCTTTTCTTAGTTTTGCAGGGCAAGGTATTCCTTTCTCTACTATGGGGAACCAAAAAGAAACCTATAAATTTAACCATTGCTAGCATATCCTAATTTATTGAACTTAATAGCCACAATGAAACATACTTATACAGAGCGATGAAATATTTTGTTACGGTAATAAAGTAAAATAGACGAAGTTCAGCTTTGGACTAATGCTTAGATATTGTATAAACTCATTACTTATCACAATTTAGTAGTAATCGATTTTTATACAATTGTGATTCAGTTTATACTAAATTGTAGTAATGCAAGTCTTACTAAAAATTGATAAACTCTTACTAAAACTCATTACTAAATTGATAAACTCTTACTAAAAATTGATAAACTCTTACTCGTTACATAATGCGAGTCTTACTAAGACTCAATTTTTAAATCACAATTGTATAAA
Organism: Berberis thunbergii; assembly: GCA_003290165.1. Taxonomy (NCBI): domain Eukaryota; kingdom Viridiplantae; phylum Streptophyta; class Magnoliopsida; order Ranunculales; family Berberidaceae; genus Berberis; species Berberis thunbergii. The sequence goes on along the minus strand of QNQO01002956.1, from coordinate 37,456 downwards.
CTCAAGCAGTGCACTCTCAGTACCAAGGTCAGAGTGGATGAATTTCTAGCCAAAAGGCCAAAAGGCCCAAAACTAGCTATAACTTGTAGAAGGTACCTGTTTAGGTGTACATATTATAAACGAGGAGGTTTCCTGTACTTCTCCTTAGAACCTAGATATTCCCAGCTATAGATGATACTACAATGCTTCTTAGCATATTCACACGCAGAACCGATAATGATATATACAAAGTAATAGGTGACATAGCTCAGGGATACTTTCTAGGACAGTTATTTCTGAATCCTATGTGCATTTAGTGATCATACAAATGTTTCACTCTTATTAACAAGAGTATACGTTTCTGCCATAACAAGAACTTGAAAACTTCAAACGTAGAAGAGGACACATAAAACTCGTGGGTTTTCCTACATGGCCTGATGTTTGAAACTATTGAGGTCAAACATATTCCCAAAAATCGACAATATGGAAGAGGAATTAATAAATTATATGTTTGAAACAACTATCTTATTTCTTGAATTCGCTGAACAGTTTACTCTTCACATGTTCGTCTCTTGTTTCATTGAGATGTCAATTTGTACTTCTAAATTCTAAGTTCTAAACCATCACAGTTCTAACTTATACGATTGACTGCTCTCTGCTCTACTAGGCATTCTTCTATATGAAATGTTTTATGGATACACACCCTTCAGAGGAAAGACGAGGCAAAAGACATTTGCTAATGTTATGCAGAAGGATCTCAAATTTCCTGGAAGCATTTCGGTGAGACTTTACAGATCACTTATGTTCATTCCTTGTACTATTTTTTTAAATCGATGATTCTATGCAGAATAAAAGAATTTGATCACACAGATATGGTCAAATATGCAAAAGGGAACTAAGACATATAACAAATTCATGCTCCAATAAATAGACAGGAGAAGAAATGAACAGAAATACAATCTCTTCATATGACATCCATAACAAAGACTTCATCAACATATAAGTAATTAATAACCACGATAATAGTAACAGAAGGAACACTAATTGAAAATTTGAAATTAATTGCCCACTCCCTCAACAGGTAGCCTCATTCATTTACAAAAATTCTAACTGTCGAGGTAATGGGCGAGGAAACCAGCGAGGTAGGGAGGGAGGGAAGACCCTACCTCCCTCTCGCGGTGTGTGCTTTCCCTCCTTTGCACGAATCGCGAGGGGGGATGGAGGGTCCTCCCCCCTCCCTCGCTGGTTTCCTGGCCATTTAGATTGACTCAAATATTTACGTCTAAGAAGATTGTGTACTATTGTCCGTCATGATTGGTCTCATATACTATGTATGTATGTTTAGCCGGTTCATGATTTGAATCCACGCATATACTATGAATGACTAAGCAAATAGAATTTTACCACCTAAATGTCAATGACGGGGATACAATTATATCTCAAATAGATCGCTTGCAGGTCTCAAAGTACTGAACAAAGATAATGCGATGATCATGCTCACTTGCTCAAATAAATTATGCAGTCAGGACTCTTGTGGCCAACCATATATTCAGTTCATTAATCACTATAACAATTGAAAACAATAAAAGAATTCTGGAAGCAACAAAATACCATCAAAACACAGTTGGAAAGCTTGTATTGAGCAATGAGGGGAGTTTAACAAGAATACTAATTATCGAACAAAATGCTCATTGTAAAAAAAATAATCATCGAACCCTAATTTCATCCTAAATAAAACACAACCCTGATGAACCCTAATTTCATCATAAATAAAAGAGAGAGAGAGAGAGTACCTATATATAATGCAGTGGCTGATCGATTTGAAGTCGAGGGAAGTCGATTGAAGTCGAGGGAGGAGCAGGGAAGTCGAGGGAGCAGGGAAGGAGGGGAAGTGGAGGGAGGGAGCAGGGAAGGAGAAGGAGCAGGGGGGAAGTCGAGTCGAGGGAGGGAGCAGGACGATGGAAGTCGAATGGAGGGAAGCAGGTCGAGGGAGGGAGCTTTGATTTTGTGAAATTTTTTCAGGTCGAGGGAGGGAGCTTTGATTTTGTGAAATTTTTTCAGGTCGAGTGAGGGAAGCCGGTCGAGGGAGGGAAGCAGGTGGGAGGGAGCTTTGATTTGGTGAAATTTTTTCAGATCGAGGGAGGGAAGCAGGTCGAGGGAGGGAGCTTCGAGCGCCAAAAACAGACCGCGCAATTTTTTTTTCCAGCTTTTCATATAGCCACGGTTTTGAGCCGTTGCTAGAGCTAGCCACGGTTTAAAACCATTGCTAAATTGTTTTTTGCAACGGTTTTGAGCCGTTTCTAAGCTTAGCCACGGTTTAAAACCGTTGCTACTTTTTTTTATTGCCACGGTTGTTAGCCATTGCTAAGCGTAGCCACGGTTTAAAACCGTTGCTACATTTTTTATTGCCACGGTTTTTAGCCGTTGCTAAGCTTAGCCACGGTTTAAAACCGTTGCTAAATTTTTTTCGTGCCACGGCTTTGAGCCGTTGCTATCATTAACCACGGTGATTCAAAATCAAAATGGCCAAGAAATGTGCGAAGAAGGAATGTAATCCTCCATCCCCCTCAAAATGTGTGCCCCTTGAATCTTGAGGGCCTCCCCCTCCTATAAAGACTCCAAAATCAGACAAAAAACACAATCAAATAAACAAAAATATGTCAATCCCCTTGTAATGAAAGCTGGGACAGTTTAAAAAATAACAAAAAAGTTGATTGATATGATGGTAAAAGGATAAAGTCTAACAGCCCCATTTTTTTTATCAGATGTATATGAATTCAAACCCAGCAACAGTTACAGCATAATCCCAGAATTAATAACTAAATAGTGTCAATAAATAAGAAGCCATACAAGCTCCATACCTCTGTTGTTTCTTGAGAGATAGAGAGACATACACACAAATCATGTTTAAAAACATACACCACACAAATTAAACCAAGAAGCAAACAACAAAAGCAAGAAATTAAAAAAAAAAAAAAATCATACGTAACACCCCACCTTAAAAAATAAAATTAATTGGCATTAAACCCTCACTCACAAGATTGATTGAACTAGAATGGAATCATGTGAAGATGTGAAATCAAACAATAAAAACCAACAAAACCCAGAAGCAAATCCCATACATTTCTCTCTTTCTTAAGAGCCTTGTAGGGAAGAAGTAGGGAAGTTTGATGGAATTGGAAAAGTGGCATTATAAAAGATTGAGACCAATGAAAGATTAGGGTTGATACATGATGTTGTTATGATCAATATCCATGAATTGGTTTTGAAATAATTCATGAAAATCTAAGATCATAACATTGACTGAGTTTAGGCAATTATTGCATGCCTCACACGAATCATTATGCACATCCACATCCCGAATTGGACAGTAATGCATAGGGTCTTACACTACAAAGAGAGGATGATAAAATGTCTGAAAGTTACCTGCCCACTGATGAGTATCAGTATCAGGCTTAGCATCGGCATCTCCACTAGTTGTCACAATCCTAAAATAGAACAATGTCAAACAGGGTCATCAATATATATCTACATAAACAATGCAGCATAAATAATAAAAACATATGAAAAACAATCACGAAAGTTAACATTCTAATTACCGATCCTTTCACTTTCAATCACATTGGACCTCCAAATAAATTTTTTTATATCAACAAAAGTTTAATCCCCCTCCTTGCAGTGATGGAGCCATAATTTTTGTCGGGGGGAGAGAGAGTGATGTCATAATTAATTAAATATAATATAAAATTAATTACTTTAACATGATTTTTTTTTAAATCCGAAATTCTTCCTGGCCTGAAAAAACCAATGAGGCTGCTGCCTGGGGAGGCAAAAATACACTTTTGCCCCCCTATTTAACAATCTTTTTCGAAAAGGTGTTTAAAGAGGGGGGCAAAAGTGTATTTTTGCCCCCCAAGCAGCAAACCAAGCAGGAGGACCCAGACCCTGTAGAATTACTACTATATTCATTGATTACTACTATAGCAAAAAGGGAAGTACAACAAAGACAGTCACTGAAGATGATTACTATTATATTCATTGAAAATGATTACTACTTATAGAAACACAACAAAAGAGAAGAGTTTGAATTGTTGATTACTACTACATGAAGAAAATGAGAGATTGAGTTGCTTACGATTTTTTTTGTAGAGATGACCAACACAGTGATTAATGAAGACACCTGGTACCTAGAAGAAGAAGAATAAGGTGGTTTGGATCCTACTGGATCTTGTGAAGATGAGCTCAAATAACTCAATAGTTATAAATCTTTGAAGATGATGAAATATAGGGGTTTCCCTCATCTTATCCAATCGATGGAGTGTGAAGAAGAAACTGTGAATTTTGGTTTATTTGAGGAGCAATTCTAGCTGGCCTGGGAAATCAGCCAGGTCCCTGCCTGGGGGGCGAAAATACATTTTTGCCCCCCTCTTTAAAACACCTTTTTGCAGTGGTTTCTCAGGTCCGCTAGAATTTTTGTTCTTTGAGGGATTTAACCTCTATCTCTAACTGTAAAAGTAGAGTTTGAATTTGATATGTACATGATTTGAAGGATGAAGTCCTAGTTGAAGTGAAAAGTGAGAATAGAGCAGCAAATTAAAAACTAATCGAGAGACAAATAAATTATTAAAAAAAAAATCTCAAAAGTCAGTAGGGGCACTTGCCCCCACCTGAATCCGTGCCTGCCTCCTTGAACCCATTTTTCACCACCCACCCATAAACAGATAGACAAAAATGTAGACAATAACAGTTTGGATGTTAATTTGGTTATTCGACAATAAAATGAATTTGTAATCTTAATTTGGATATTTAGTCGCATTGGAATAAAAAAATTTATCTTATTTTCATATAAAGTTATAACAATTTTTTATGGTCTTTGAACCAGGCTCATCTTGTATCGTCTTGTCCCAATCCTGTCCCGAAGACAAAGTAACAAGATGTAATCGGGGTGAGGTCCATCACGAGTGCCGTGCATAACCCTAATGTCAAGTAAAACCCAGCAACAGTCAAAGCAACAAACCCAGAATTAATAATTAAATAGCGTCAATAAATAAGAAGAGATTTCATACCTCTGTTTCTTCAGAGATAGAGAGCCAGACACACAAATCATGTTTAAAAACATACACCACGCAAATTAAACCTAGAAAGAAACAACTAAAGCAAGAATTAAAAAAAACCCAAAAAACAATCATAAGGCAACAAAAGAATACCCCACCTTAAAAATAAGAGAAATTCTAAATGTCGAGGGAAAGGGCGAGGAAACGAGCGAGGGAAATGAGGTGGCGAGGTGAAAGCCGTTCATTTTTCTCGAGATGCGTGCGTTGACTTTTCTCACGCGCATCTCGAGGAAAATGAACCGCTTTCACCTCGCCACCTCATTTCCCTCGCTCGTTTCCTCGCCCTTTCCCTCGACATTTAGAATCCCTCTAAAAATAAAATTGATTGGCATTCCCTCTCTCACGAAATGGATTTAACTAAACTGGTATCATGTGAAGATGTGAAAGCAAAATCCCATACCTTTTCTTTCTTTCTTCAGAGCCTAGAAGGGAAGAAGTGGGAAATTTCAACAATTCTAATCAGCCAAAGCAAAGCTGGCAAACAAGACTGGCTAGACTTACTAGGGAAAGTTTGATGGAATTGGAGAAATCGCTTTATAAAAAATCGAGACCAAAGATAATCATAAAAGATTCATTGAAAAGAAATCAACATATATATATATATATATATATATATATATATATATAAACTACCGTTCTAACATATATACAAAAAATCAAGAGTTGTTCTACACAGCGAGGAAGCAGGCGAGGAAATCAGCGAGGGAGGGAGAAAGGGGACCGCCCATCTCCCTCAGGATGTGCACCGACAATTTTCATGCTCGCATTCCGAGGGAGATGGACGGTCCCCTCCTACCCTCTCTCCCCCTCGCTGATTTCCGAGCCAAGCCTCTCAGATCTGGTACGTACAAGCTTTGACTTAATTCCAGTTTCCTTCAACTCTCAAACCTTCTGCCTTTTCAAGTTTGAATAGCATCGATAATCGTTTCGTCAAGTGCTTTGAATGTATGTGGTTTTCGGTTGTTGTGGTCAATTAGGGTTCTTTTTGGTGTTTTCTTCAGTTTTGGAGTAGATTTGGACGTGTTTTGTTCAATTATGATTAAATAGGGTTCTTTCTGTTCGTGTTTGATTTAAGGTTGATTAGAGTTTGAAATCGTTTTTAAAACAAGATTTAATAAAACAAGACAACTCGGATTTGGATCTAGATTTCTGATTCAAATCAAAGAATCGACTCGGATTTTGATCTTTTTAACTGAATTCCAGTTTTGATAATGGCTTCGTTCAAGTGATTTGCTATTGTTGTGGGCTTTTGCTTCGTTGAAGTGGTTTTGACTTCTGAGCGCCTCTGCTCATATTACTATTATGGAGTCTTGTTTTGTTCACTTGTGGTAGGGTTCTTTCTATTCGTTTCAACTGGCTTCAGATATATTGAGTCTGACTGATTTCAGGTTGATTAATTGTAATCTTGTCTGGGTTTTGTTTAATTTCTTGCATTCTCTCTGGGTGTAGGTTTTTAAGCATGGCTGACCAATCTAAGATACCATTAGATCTTACGGGGGTTATATTGACTAAGGTCGAACCGAAGAACCTAGTCCGATGTAGTTGCCTCCTCAACAAGGAGTGCTCGGCTTTGATAGGCCCGCGCAGGAGCTGCTCCTGCCCACTGTGCGCAGGAGCCCCCCTCAATCAGCGTCAATAAATAAGAAGAGATTTCATTCATACCTCTGTTTCTTCAGAGATAGAGATACAGACACAAATCATGTTTAAAAACATACACCACGCAAATTAAACCCAAAAAGAAACAACAAAAATGGATTGAACTAGACTGGTATCATGTGAAGATGTGAAAGCAAAATCCCATACCTTTTCTTTCTTTCTTCAGAGCCTAGAAGGGAAGAAGTGGGAAAGTTCAACAATTCTAGTCAGCCAAAGCAAAGCTGGCAAACAAGGCTGGCCTTACTCGGGAAAGTTTGATGGAATTGGAGAAGTCGCTTTATAAAAGATCGAACCAAAGATAATCATAAAAGATTCATTGAAAAGAAATCAACATATATAAAAAAAAAAAACCACCGTTTTAACATATATACAAAAAAATCAACTGTAGATGAAAGGTTACAAACACAATCTAAAAAGAAAAGGAAGCATATATTATAAGAAAATTGTAGAGTAATTTCTCACCTTGAATACAAAGCAAACACGGAGTAGTAGTTGTCAACCTCGGGGATAAACATTAATCAAGAAAAACATTAAAACCCCAAGTTTGTGTTTTGACCCAACATTCAGACTCGAGATGGATCTCTCTTGTGATCCTTATCAAAACCATTATACCTTTGGGAGTTGAGAGTTGAGATTCTGTCTCTCTCTCTCTCTATCTCTGCTTCTTCTCTTGTATGATGGAAAAGAGGCTGCTAGTGGAAACAGTATTAATAATGAAGGGTCACAATTTTCTTCTCTCAAAAGAAGAGACCTATTTTCACTTTCCAAAACTAACTATTTTCACCTACCATTATTTAGTAGTATTTACTACTCAGCCATACATTCAAGACCTCTCCGTTTTTCATCAAAACCCAGTACTAAACTGCACAACTATCTCCCTAATCAACGTCTCATCCTTCACCACCGTCAGATCTAACAATATTATACATCTCAAAACCAGTCAATTTACTAGTCAACAGAGACACGCGTAGGGCCCACATCCCACGACCCTGTATAACGGCCACAAATCCCCCATGAAACGGTCGAGTTTGTGAATTCCCGCCATTGGCGTTTTGTGGGGTTTCAATCTTAAGTGGGCCCCGCCCACTCCTCCCCACCACCACGTTGATTCACTACAAACCTAGGCAGACACTCTACTCCCTCTTCAGTCTTCACCACCTTCATTACTTTTTGCAGGCTTTTTTCATCTTCTCTCCCATACCCTCACCATCACACCACATCACACCACACTATGGACTACTCCTTCGCCACAACCATGTCTTCCCTTTTCTTGCTTTTCCTAGTCTCATTCTCCATACCCACAGGTAAATTTTTTTACTCTACGCTTTATTTCAATATTTTGAACAATGATCAATTTTGTAATGTTATACCTTCCCGTGCTTTGCAGATAGTTCATCGTCGATCGGGGTGAACTACGGTCGTGTAGCAAACAACCTTCCATCAGCAGTGAAAGTTGTCCAGTTACTCACCTCTCAGGGTCTCAACCGGGTCAAGCTCTACGACACTGACACGTCAGTTCTCGAAGCTCTTGCAAACTCTTCTATCAAAGTCACTGTTGCTTTACCGAATGAGCTACTCTCACTTGTGGCCAAACAACCCTCCTCCGCCTTCAAATGGGTGCAAAAGAATGTTGTGGCTTACTATCCAGCGACCCAGATCCAAGCTATTGCGGTTGGAAACGAGGTTTTTTCGGACCCGACCCATAAAACAAACAATTTTCTTGTACCGGCTATGAAAAATGTTCATTCTGCCCTTGTACATTTCAAACTCCATTCTGCTATCAAGGTGTCTTCACCAATTGCGTTGAGTGCTCTGCAGAACTCGTACCCGTCCTCAGCCGGGTCGTTCAAACCCGAATTGATTGACTCGGTTATCAAGCCCATGTTGGAGTTTTTACGCCAAACCGGGTCGTATTTGATGGTGAACGCTTACCCGTTTTTTGCTTACGAGGCCAACGCTGACGTCATCTCGTTGGACTACGCACTGTTCCGGCCCAACCCGGGTGTGGTTGATTCGGGTAACGGGTTGAGGTATTTCAGTCTGTTTGACGCCCAGATTGACGCGGTCAATGCGGCGTTGACCGGGCTGAAGTACGACGACATGAAGGTGGTGGTGACGGAGACCGGGTGGCCCTCGAAGGGTGACGAGAGCGAGACGGGTGCGAGTTCAGAAAACGCGGCTGCGTATAACGGGAATCTCGTCAGTCGCGTGCTCAACGGTCGTGGAACCCCGTTGAGACCTAATGCGACTCTCGAGGTATATCTGTTTGCTCTTTTCAATGAGAACCAGAAGCCCGGCCCAACTTCGGAGAGAAATTATGGGCTTTTTTATCCCACAGAAGAGAAGGTCTATGAGATCCCCTTCAATGTGCCTCAGTTGAAGCACTGGAAGTCGAAGCCGGTCAAACTCGGCAAGAGTCAAAACGGTCCGGTCAACGGTGGTGGTGGTGGGTCAGATCCGAAGGGTCAGACATGGTGTGTGGCGAATGGGAAGTTGGGGAGGGAGAAGCTGCAAGCGGCACTTGACTACGCTTGTGGCGAAGGAGGAGCTGATTGCCGGCTCATTCAGCCGGGTGCCACGTGTTACGATCCTAACACGGTCGAAGCACATGCTTCGTTTGCCTTCAATAGCTATTATCAGAAAAACGCACGTGCCATGGGCTCTTGCTACTTTGGTGGGTCCGCTTTTGTTGTCACACAACCTCCCAGTAAGTACATTAATCACTTCTCCTTTTTACGTTGGTTCCATTTTTGCCATTACTGTATTATATGACTTAGTGTGTTGTGGCTGTCAATGGGCCATACATATGGAATCTCTATGTTGAATTGGACCCCTATAGCTGGACCGTACAGAAGGCCCATGTGGGATTCTGATAAAGTTATGCACATTGATACTTTTTACTGAAAAAGATGAATTTGTGTTGCAGAGTTTGGAAAGTGTGAACTGCCCAAGGAGTAATTGAGGAGAAGACAGAAGGTTTGGTGGTGGAGATTCAAGAGGAGAAGCTGTAACTTTTTCTTTTTTTTTTCTCAATCTTTTTGGTTCTGTAGGTTATTAGGTATGTTGTTATTTATTTGTTAATGTAATTAGTTTAGGGGTTCTGTAAGAGTACTTGATGATGTTAGTAGACACTAATTTTTACTGGGTTATGTAATATATGCAATAGAGTAACCATTTGGTCTATTTTGTAGCAAGCTTTTGATGAAAGTTAGTAGTATAGTCTTTTTGATTCTATTGGTGGTATATGACTCTGTTAGTTGTGTTGTTGGTAAATAGATTGTAAATGAGAAACCTATTTTAATGTAGAAATATTTAGATTTTCTTGGTTGCCTTTAGTGCATTTCCAATGGGAGATCATAGGCCTTAAAAGACTCATGTTCCTCAATGCTAGAATCATCAAACTTGCAGATCTTTGATTCAACTGATGATCTTTGGATCATCAAGCTTATGGAACATATGCATATAGATATTAATTTAGCTTATGGGAGATGATTTTTGGTTTTACCTGTTGAAATGCTCTCATCTCATGTCCTCATTAAAAAATCAGGATTTAGCTTTCCATTGACTGAATGAGTTGTTTCATCTCGCTCCTAAAAACATGGGCCATTATTTTAGGTGAACTTTCAGTTGGGGAAACCATAGGATGCACTATGTTGTGGTGTGATAGAGATAAATAAGATCTCTGAATCCCAATCAGTATAGAATATCCTTGGATGGTCAGCCAACTAATCTCTTGTGATCGTTTGATTAAATCGGTGAAAGACACCATGCATACTTGCAAGCCACCCATGTTTTGCAAATCTGTGCTCCAAAGGATTACAACCTAATAAAGGGCCCATGACTCTGTCAAACAAAACAATGTCCACCTATAATCACTCCCAAACCCTAATTTCCAACACTCGAGAGAAAGAAATTTCATGTTGTTCAGATGAATTTGTTTTTACAATCAGGAGTTTGATGAAGTAAATAGGAAGAAAGAAGGAGAATTCTTCAATTTTTATTTTTTTTCTGACATAAACTGATTGTAATTCCCAAGGATCAACAATGCCAAGCAAGCTCAGGAAGGCGATAGGCGCAGTGAAAGACCAAACCAGTATTAGCCTTGCTAAGGTTGCTAAGAACAATGCGGCAAACCTTGAAGTTGCAGTGCTCAAAGCTACCACCCATGAGGAGGTCCCGGTTGATGATCGTTACGTCAATGAGATCCTCCACCTCACATCATCTAACAAGTTTTACGCAGCTGCATGTGCCCAAGCTATAGCTAAGCGCATTGGCCGTACGCGTAATTGGATTGTCGCCCTCAAGGCATTAATGATAGTTCTACGATTGTTCCAGGATGGTGATCCTTATTTCCCTAGGGAAGTTCTCCATGCAATGAAACGCGGTGCCAAGATTGTAAACCTTTCAGGCTTTAGGGATGATTATAATTCTAGTCCTTGGGACTACACAGCGTTTGTGAGAACATTTGCACTCTACCTTAATGAGCGCCTTGATAGTTTCCTCACAGGGAAGCTCCAACGTAGAATGGTGATGAGGGAGAGAGACAGAGATGAGCAACCAAGAAGAAATCGGTTCGATGACCATGTTCGAGATATGAAGCCTACATTGTTGCTTGATAAGATATCACATTGGCAAAGATTGCTTGATAGAGCAATTGGAACTCGGCCAACGCGTGCAGCTAAGATGAATCGTCTAGTTCAAATAGCACTCTATTGTATAGTAAGGGAAACCTTTGATCTGTATCGTGACATTTCGGATGGTCTGGCTCTCATTCTTGATAGTTTCTTCCATTTGCAGTACCAGTCATGTGTAGATGCTTATCAGACATGCATTAAGGCGTCGAAGCAATTTGCAGAATTGAGCAAATTTTACGCCATGTGCAAGGATATTGGGGTGGGTCGGAGCTCCGAGTACCCAAGCGTGCAAACCATATCTGATGAACTCACTGATACATTGCAGGAGTTTCTAAAAGATCAATCATCGTTCCCCAGCAGGCCTGGGTATTCGCCTCAGAGACCTCCCTTGAATCTCAACGTGCCCCCATCAGGTACCAGTCCACGTGGATGTTCCGAACCAGGTGAAACTTCAGAGCAGCAGATTGAATCCGAAGGGATAGATTCTACTGAATTGGCATCAGACTTATATCATGAGAGAGCAATCTCATTGATCTCATTAGAGGATCTAATAAGTGTGACCGATATAGGAACTAGTCCATCTTATTCGATCATTTCATTTGATCAAGACCATAGTGTGGAGCAATTGCAATTCCAACGGCATTCAACAATGGAAGATTTGTTCAGTTGTATGAATTCAGCTGGAACAAGCCCATCTGTACAAGACAGAGCATCATCATTACATGATTTTGCGAGTGTTCCATCTTCAAGTCCAAATCCATCCTTGTCAAATGAACATCGAAACAATTCAGCTCCAGAACTAACGATGTTGGGTGAACAAACTCCACCCCAAGAAGAACAGCAGCAACAACAACCTTCAGTTTCAAACTCTGATGATGCTAAAGATGGTTGGGAGCTTGTACTAGCAGAGACTGCAAACAGTCTATCGTCTACACCAGAGACCAGTAATGCATTGGTTGTGTTAGAGACTTCTTTCCAAGACCAGTTCAAGCTGAATGAACCCATGCCTACTGACCATTCCAACTACAAGAATCCATTTCTTATGGACGATACATTTGAGCTACCTGCATTGCCTGCACCTCCCACCCCCACTTTGGCCATTACTACTGCTCCTGCTGCTGCTGATTTTTCAGCCTTCTCAACATTTCAAGCAACCCCAACCTTCTCTGCACAAAATACCAACGATACAACACCAACATCGGCAGAGGCAGACCCTTTTGCAGATTTTCCCCCATCGCAAGGGTCTACAAATCAAAACCATTTGCTACTTCAACAACAGTTGTGGTTAGAGAATCAAAGCAAGATTATAGCAAAACATACTGTTTGATTTGTACAAAATAAAACGAACACTCAACCCTGGTAGATTTACATGTAATTATGTTAGTGCACAAAAGAAAATGTTCTGCTCTGTTCATGCATTGAACTTCTTAGAAGTTGTCATGAAGAGTCCTCTTGGCATGGTTAGCACATTTTGAAATGAAAGGGTTTAAACCAATTAATGAAAGCTGCACATTGTGAACCATTATGGAGTTAAATAATTCCATTTCGTACTCAAATGAGCCTACACATTGATCCCTCTAAACATATTTTGTATGTCGAACTAGATTTTTAGCTCATTGGCCGTTCATCTCTGGGAACACTGTCACTCTGATTTGTTGAAACTTAGATTGGAGTCTTCCTATCCCCTTGATGATATGTGTCACTGGTTTTTGGTTTTCCTTGAGGGTGTGTTTGGTTCCATGGAATCATATTCCGTGAAAATCAATGAGGGGAGCCTTATATTTAGGGTGTTTGGTACGCATATTTTTCATGGAAAACAGAAATTTGTTCCATCTCAAATTCGTGTTAAGGCTGTTTGATAGTCTAGTACTTTTCATGGCTAATTTTCTCTTTAAGGGTGTGTTTGGTTGCAAACCTGGCAAAGTTTTCTCGAAAAAAATTTCACAAGAAAAGTTTGCTTAGGGGAGCTAAACAAAAATTTCCCGCTAACATTGGAAAAATTTTCGGGTGCAATTTTGCAACCAAACACTTGAAAAATAAAATTAGCTAAGAAAAATTTTCCTTTCCAGGCAACCAAACACCCTGAGAAATAAAAACCCTCAATTTAGGCAATTTTCCCTCCATTCTCCAAGTCATTCCTTCCCTCAAGGAATAGAAATCAAGGAAAATGAACCCTTTTTACTTTGAATGTTGACCTGGCTTGACTGCTGACCATAGTTGACCACTGTTAGTCTTGATTGTTAACATGAGTTGCCCATTGCCCAAACTTTGACTTATTTTAATTAACCTTTGACAAGTTTATAGTGCAAGCTATAACTTTGATTTGGACACGATTTTCACCGTTGCGGTACTCGTGTTGAGATCTATTAAATGAAATTTTTATTTTATAATTTAGTAAATTATATTTTACCATTCAAAGTTAACATGCCTCAAAATGTGTTTTTTTTTAAATATGTTTTGGAACATGTAGAGCTATGACTATGTTTCTATGACTATGACTATGTTTTGGAACATGTAGAGCTATGATTAAATAATGATATAAAATAAGTCAATGCTCGTAGGCTGAATAAGTTTTCCTAAATCGGACAAGTTCTAGCAATGTAAGTTTTCTCACACTTCTTCTCCGTGAATTGGATGACATTAAAGTCACACCCCAATCCAAAAAGTAAAAGGGTTTAATATAGATCTGAGGTGATCTTTCTTAGCGAGGTGAAAAGCAATATTGAAGTGTAAGCCTTAGCAATTTAATTTGTTAAAATACAATTGACAAAATACTAAAAAGATGAAGATAAAACAAAAAACAAATGAGAATGTCATTACATGCTACAAGTGTAATAAAGAAAAAGAGTAATTCTAGGGAGCCCACCTTGGTAGCCCCGCCTGGCTGTCCGGACCCTCCCAGGCACGTGCCAGAAGGAGGGTGTTTGCCACGTGAACCCACACAAGCGATTATACAAGCCTCCTCTCCTGCGCCACCTCCTCTCATGCGCCTCCTCCTCTCTTGCGCCTCCTCTAGCAACAAACACCACCTTGATTTTGATTCCCCCCATTATTCTTACCATCACCACCACCCTTCTTCCCTCCATTACCATTCTTACCATCATTATTTCCCTTCCCTTGTACAGGAACATCACCACCACCAGAAGCAGCAGAAGCAGCCTGAGTAGCCTTTTGGGCATTTGCAGCTTGAGCAGCCTTTTGGGCATTAATAGCAGCAACCAATTGGGCATTACATGCAGCAGCAGCAGCCATTTGTGCATTCATCTGTGGATGCTGACCATTCATCATCATCCCAGGAGGTAGTTGCATACCCTGACCACCATTACCCATCATGGGCTTCATCCCATTGGGCATTTGAGGACCATGACCACCACCCCATTACCCATAATGGGTTTCATCTTGTTGACAGGATGATGAGGATCCTCGAACTCATCATCAAATTCATCATCAAAGTCATCATCATCATCATCAAAGTCATCATTCATATCATCCTCAGGCAGACTGAACTTGACTGATTTTGGGTCCTTGAATTGTGGGGGGAGCTTTAGATCATTCAGATCTTTGAACCCTTTCATCTGTTGTAGTTGTTGTTGCATCTTTTGTTGTTGTTGTTGTTGTTGCTGCTGCAACTGCTACTGGTGTTGGTGTTGTTGTTGTTGACCACTACCACCACCACCACCCTTTTGTTGGTCTTTTCCACCCTTCTGAGGAGGACCACCACCCTTGTTGTTGTCCTTCCCACCTTTGCCATTCCCAATTTGCATGTTCTTGAACTGGTTATTGTTGTTGGAAGCCTTTTGAGACACAGACAACTCTGCATGTTTCCCTGATTTCACAAGCTTCCTTATGAGTGCTTGTGGATATAAAGTTGGAGGTAAAATTGCAGGAGAGGCGCAGGAGAGACGAATGAGAGGAAGAGACGCAGGAGATGAGAGGTTAAGCTTGAGGGAGGAGGCGCAGGAGAGGAGAGGTTAAGCTTGAGGAAGCCGATGTGTTTCCTTCACGTGCCAGCCACCCTCCCAGGCACGTGCCCAGGAGGGTCCGGACAGCCAGGCGGGCTCCCTAGAATTATTCAAAGAAAAACTACCTTGTGAGTACTTGTTTATTTTATTATGTTTTAATATTCAATTTTTCCTGAAAAATTATTGGTTATTCAAACAACAACTAACAGTTCCATGTAACCATCAAACAACATACTGTGAAATCCAATCTGGTGTTTTATCTGGAATGAATTTTCAATGAAATTAAGATTTTTTTTTTCAAATTCCATCATGCGCTATCAAACAGACCCTTAAGATTAATATAAAGTAGCTCTCATCATCGATCATTAGATTTTGTGATCAATGATATAAATGAAAGTCGAATGAACATGGGAATCACACTCTTTGCTCCCACCAAAGCATGTGATTCTCATGTTTGTAAGATTTGTATTCCTACTATTAATCATAATGTCACAAAGTTTAAGGGTGGATTGGAGAGTGAACCTCAAATTAGCTTAGATCCTCTCATGAATTTATACGAAATAAGATTTCATGCAACCAAACACATCTTAAGAGTTTGTATTTTTAGTTTGGGAGTAACCGAAACTCAAAAGCAGTAGCACGAGAGGCTATAACATTGTAACACAATATGTTGAACATTATCAATACCCACTATCCCATGGCCTAAGTTTTCACTTTGTCCTGCATTGCAGACACCATTCAAGGTGCGAATAATCTTATCCAGCTACAGCTCCAGCTCCCTAAGAATTCACTTTGTTATGCAGCGCATATCTTTAAAATTGCAAGCAACCTAACTTACTGCAATATTTCTAGGCTCCTTAGGGTGTGGAACCATTCATGTTATACTATCTAAGGAAACCAACATTTATCTTTCCGCGTTGTATATACCGGTGTACATGGATGCAATCACTTCATATACAAGCCAAATCAATCTCCCAGATTATGTTTACTAACATAAGTGTGCCTTTTTATCAGAAAATTAAGGGTGTGTTTGATTTTTTGGGAACTTGAAGGAAAATGAAAATTTTACCCCCAAAGTTTTATTTTCCTAAAATTTTCATTTTCCAACATTTGATTTTTTTGAGTCAATGAAAAAAATACCTGCTATGAAAACTTTACCCACCTTCATGTAGGAAAAGTTTACCGATGGTTCAACAAGGAAAAAATTTCATCCTCTCCACGTGACCTCACCGCTCCTTTCCATTTCTCTACTCGACCTCTCCATGCTCAGATCTCTCCATACTCGACCTCTCCACGCTCAATCTCTCCATGCTCGATCTTTCCACGCTTGACCTCTCCATGATCGGCCTCTCCACCTTGATCTCTCCATGCTTGATATATGAACTCTCTTTAATTCACGAACTCTAGATCTCCACACTGGATCTGAACTTTTCACACTTTGGATCTGATCTCTCCACACTCTAGATCTGAACTCTCTCAGCTACCCTTATCTATTATTTGGGGTTTCTCTATTACATGGAAGATGAAAAGTGAAAGAGATGTCGAGCAGCTCAGACACACTAGATTTTCTTCCAGGTTTCTGATTCAGGTATAAATTTGAACTTTTTTTGATGTTTGGGGTCTGTTTTTATGAGAAGAATTAAGTACCAATTTATTTGAATGGAGATCTTGTTTACCCACATTAGACTTTGGCTGTGTTTGAGTTCAGTTTTTTTTAATAAATATTTTTGTTGTTTTTTTGGGCTTGTGAGCTCTTGGTTGAAGTGCATATTTCGTTTTTTCTGGTTTAATTTGTGTCTGATAGCTTGTGATATTGTTCACTACAAAATGGGGCTTTGTTAATACTTGTTTTAATCAATTGGGGGTCTGTGTATTTCTGTTCATGTTAAGTAGAGATGGATTTGAGTGACAAGGATAACTTCAATCCAGAAAAAGAAATGAAGATCATATAAACTACCATTCATCAAGTATGCCCCCATCCTGTCAATTTGATTATACTAATCTCACTGATCATCCAATGTGAATGGGTTTGCTTCCTGATGCGTCAAAAAATCGTCCTCCTGTGAGTTTGACATGCAAAACCACTGTTAGACTACCAAATACCACCTTTTTGGTGGCCGAAGGCACTTCGATGCTTAAGTTAGTAACTCTGTGGGAAGAAGAAAGTAAATCTAAAACTCAGTTGAAGTTGCATATCTTTGTCGAAAGTTTCCTTTACCTTTTATAATGGTCGTAGTTAACTCTCTGCGTGACTTAAGCATGTGAGGCGCAACGGAATGAGATGTTTCTATAATAGTCTTCTCTTGAATGGAAATGCGTTCGTGATGGCGTAAATCCCTCCACCACCCTTTCTTGATACAACGTTCTTCTTCTTAATGAGGGAACGTGTGATGGGCTTTGGATTTAGGTTTTGATTCGTCTGAGTCTGGATTTGGATCCTACTTACACCTCCTTAGAGGTGGGACATGTTTGGGCTTGTAGAATTAGCTTTATTTCTATTAGGCTTCATAAGCTAGCCAGTGGGTTGTTTGTTGCGTTCTCGTGATGGGTCCTTGTGCCACGTGTACGGTCATGAGGATCGGTCTATTTTGATGTATCATCAGCTACTCCCCCCTTAGTTAGTGGACATGCTGACATGGTCACTAACTTTGATGACAGTTCAACTTTGCATTTCATCATTGCCTTGTATTTAATGTTGTCAGTTGGTGTCTCGATCCTTTGCTTGTTCGTTCATTTCTTGTGCACATTTTTGGGATTTCACGTCACCATCATATCTCACACGTTGTCCCATGAATCGTCTCTTCATCGCTTGACTCTATAAAAGGAAATGTGGTGAATACGTTTTCCCTCTTGACGTTGTCTTTGAATTTAGGGTTTGTTTGTTTTTTATTCTCCATTTCCTTGTTCTTTTTCTCTTCAACAATGTCTGTTGGTGATAAGTTAAGTGGTAAGTCGCTGACTCTTTGTGAGGCTCATTATTCTCCCAATAGAGCTACTCAATCAACTCTGGAAAACCTTCGTTCCGATTATAATCTTCTGCATGGCCTGGTTGGATACATTGCACTGTACTCGTAAATGTTTTCTTTTGGTATCTAGTTCCCTGTTCCAGAGTTGTTCTGGATGTATCTGAATCTCTTGGGTATTCCTCATGCCCAGATGGATTCCAATGGTTGGAAGGTGATGTTATCTTCCTGCGCAAGGGTTACTCTTGCTGGTATCCATTTAACTACTAGGATTTTGCATTCGGTGGTTGGTTTGTTGGTGAACAGAGAGATCTGTTTCCTTCATTCTCCTGTTTGTTTCAAGAACCATAGTGATGATATTCATGATTGGTCGCGGTCTTGGTTCTATGCTTTTGTGAATTCTGGCCATTTTCGGTTAAGAGGTCGGTTGATCTTTCGATTATTTCGAGTTCCCAACAGGTGGAAAAATCTTCTTTTATCAACTAAGGAATAGAAGATAAGTGAAGAAATCTTGAAGCTTTCCCATTTTCCTGTTGACGTGTTTCTTTCCGATGCCATCCTGGAGCGTAGTGGTCTATATATTATGAATGAAACGAAATGGGTTTTGTTTACTAAGGCTCGTGCTAAGGCTTATGTTGCTCGTATTGCTCGTTCTCGTGTTAGTGATGCTAGCATTGATTGGAAAGTGAGCTCCATTCGAGATGATACAGATCTCAATGCTCCCGTCACTATTTCCACTTATGTTTCGCGAAAATGAAAGCTGGCGAGGTCCACTAGTCCCTAAAGGCAATTGCCCATAGATTTTGTTCGAGTTCCAAAGAAGAAACGACTTTCGAATCATAGCTCTGTTTGGCTTGTGACTCGTCAGAGTTCTGTTCAGGATATTGTTTCTCGACCGAGTTCTTTTCACGATGACGTTGTAAAAAAAGATCGTGAATCTCTTGATGAGGTTTAGGAGTTAAGGCTTGCGTTGGAAAAGAGTGAAAAGGAGACTATTTGTCCACTGGACGACGATGAGATGAAACTCTTTTCTGCTTATGGTGTTTCGGACACTGCTGAGTTGTCTAATGGTAATCCTCGAGCCTCTAATGGAGCAGTCTAAAGGCAATGTTGGCAGTTGAAGTCTTGGGGATCATTCTCCCTCTCCTATTGAATTCAGCGAGGCAGCTGGGTTTCTAGTTTATTCTCCTATTTGATAGATTTCTCCCATTTCAGCTTCTACCACCATTCCTTCTTTGTCGTGGACGTTTCTCGACGGGAGAGCAAACGTGGTCTTTCCACTGTCACTGCTATTCCATTTGTTCTCCCTGCTGTCAGGGGTTGTTCTTCGGTGCTTCTGGATCCTCGTGACCTCCGCCCACGAATTAATTGGACTGAGCCTGGGCCGAATGACATCCATATTAAATCTGGTGGCAAGTTTTGTTGGTTTACCCAACTCGACGTGCATGACAGTGCATGTAGATTGGTAAATGAATGGTACAAGCAATTGATAGAGAGGCCCTCAATGTTCATGCTTGAACCATTTGATCATATCAACCATGGTATTGAGCAAATAATGGACATGATGAATCATTTCGCTTACGCGGAGGTAATGGGCTCGGTTTATCGAGCTAGTCGTGATCAACAGGCTCTTTTGGAGAGGAGGTCGGTAGTGCTATTGCTAGTATTTTCTTATGTCCTTTCTCAATTTGATGTGTTGAAGATGCAATGCGTGGACTTGGAGAAAGTTGTTGTGGCCGCTCGAGAATCTCTGACAGAGGTGAAAAATCTACGTGATAAGTCTGTCGCTGATCTTGATTCTTTGAGGGCTAAGCTAGATGAGGCTTGTTTTCGTCTTCACGATGTGGAAAATGAGTTATTTGTTGAGAAAACGACTTTAGATGAAAATTCTTGTTCGGGATTGGAGCAATCTGTTATGTGTAACGTTGTTGAGAGGCGGGTGGAACAGATAAGTGTTGCGCTTCGTGATGTCAAGGCAGATGCTTTTGATATGCTTTCCACTGCTGAAGAGTTGTTTGCCACGGCCAAAACTACACTCTTTGCTAATAAGGATAAGATTTGTGTGGTCAAAGCTGAGGATTGGAAGCGAGTTGTTGATGGACGGGTTAAGCTTCTTGATTATATCGAAGGGCTCGGGGAACACTTGTCTAGGTATTTTCATTTGGTTGGTGAAGCATTTTAGGATGATGATGTCGAGGAACCTGCTCCAGCAGCAAAGGAGTCATTGCCCCTTCTAAGCATTCCGAAGCCGTTGGTGCTCCCTTATCCTAAAATGATTTCTTATTTGATTTCGACTTATATTGATCATGCCATTGCTCCTGTTTCCTCTCCTACTTTTTTATTTCCTTATCCGGATGAAATAGAGTAGTGTTTATCAATAAAGAATAACTTTTTGTAGCTTTCGTATCAAGCTTTTTTATAATCACCTTCGTGCTTGTTTCTTGTTTGTTTGCTGGTCGCTGTCGTTCTTTCTGATTTGTTTGTAAATGGTTTTTTTCCTGTGTTTTTTTTAGACCGTATTGATTTGTTTCCTTAGATCGGACTTTTGTTTGCCTTTTAGGTGACTCGGGTGTTCAACTTTGCTTCGTTAATCCGACACCTCGACCGATTCAAAGTTTTTTGTGTTTTGGTGACTCGAGTGTCCAACCTTTACTTCGTTAACTCGATACCTTGGTCAATCCAAAGTTTTTTTGTTTAGGTGACTAGGGTGCCCAACCTTTGCTTCGTTAATTCGACACCTCGATCGATTCGAGTTTTTGTCTTTTGTGTTTAGGTGACTCGGGTGTCCAACCTTTACTTCGTTAACTCGACACCTCGGTCGATTCAAAGTTTTTTGTGTTAAGGTGACTAAGGTATCCAACCTTTACTTCGTTAACTCGACACCTCGGTCGATCCGAAATTTTTGTGTTTAGGTGACTCGGGTGTCCGACCTTTACTTCGTTAATTCGACACCTCAATCGATTTGAAGTTTTTTGTATTTTAGGTGACTCGGGTGTCCAACCTTTACTTCGTGGTTGATCAGACCAGAAGTTTTGTGTGTCCAACTTTTACAACCGGTTTGTTGTCCGTGCGAGAATTTGGAGCTCATAAATCCGTAATCTTTATTGATGTTTTCTTGAAAATTTCCTCAATTTTGGCCATTAAGGCTTTTACACCGATTCAAAATATTGTTTGCTTTGTCATCCTTTGCTCGTTGTTAGTCTTTATGTTGAGGGTTGGTGCTTCGTTTCTCTTTGTTTTATCTTCTCGTATTGTTTAGTGGTCCGACTCGATCTTGCAATTGCTGATAAAGCCCTTTTTATTTGTATGGATTGGATGATGCAGGCATTTCCATGTTTTCTAAAGCGTTTCATTGGTACCCTCATTCCGATATAAATGAGTGAGGGGTTTGCCTTGTTTTTTTGTGTGTTTTGATTCCCTTTACTATGCATCATGTGGTGTATATCAATTTTTCGGAGCGTTGTCTGTTTTATCTTTCCATTTGATCCGTTTTTCTGGCATCCCGATGAATTTGTCTAGTAGTCCTTTCTGAGCCCAGTGTTCGATTTCGTCTTTTAGGTTGTAACATTCTTCAGTATCGTGTCCATGATCCTTATGGAATGTGTAGTATTTTTTTTGTCTATTCCTTCTGGGTCTCCTCTCATCCGAAGCGGCCAGTTAATGTTATCCCACTTTGCTATGTGTTTTAGTATGTTTGCTCGACTTGTCTTCGGAGTTGTATATGGTTTGCATGTTCATTACGCTCGTTACCCGTTCATGTCTGGGTTGTGTTGATTGCGACTTCCCGAATTCCAATCATCACAAATAGTTCTTATCGCTACTTCGATGTTTTTTCGATGGGTTGTTGCCTTCATATTGTTAGTTGTCTTCCTTTCTTTCTCATTTTTGTAATACCCACCTAATTCACTTACCAATATACTTTCATTATCTTAGAAGTCAATAATATTAATTTATTGGTAGTATTTATTAATTGGTAAAAATTATAAATAGTTATATATTTTATGATTTTAATTTAGAACCTAGGTTTAAGCTGGTGGTGGGTAAGAGATGAGTGATGGTTGTGTTTAGCCAAAGAAACCCTAATTAAAAACTCCTTTAAACTCTAGCCTCATTTTTTTTTCTCTTTGCATACAAAAAAAAAAAGAAAAACTTACGTTGAAAAAGGTGGGAGGCATTTTGAAGGAAGAACTTTGGGATATTTGCAAAGGAAAAAAAAAATTGTGAGTAAAACTCTAATTTTTTTTTTTATTGTTTAGAGAGTTTAGTATAAGATCTATTTGTCAAATAAATGTTGCCATCACCCTATCTTTCATCTCGTCATGGAGAATACCCCGTTTATGAAATCTGCTTTGTTTTTCTGTTGATGGGGACATTTGATGAAATCTTGTCCCCTTGATGAAATCTTTGAGGAATGCCCCTTTAATGAAATCTGTTTTGTCTTATTGTTGATGGGAACATTTGTGAAATCTGTTTTGATGGGAATATTTGTGAAATTTGTTTTACTGTCTTATTGTTGATGGTTCTTTCATTACTGTTTTATTGTTTTAAAACATTGTTCATTGTTTGACATCACTGTTCACTATTTGACGTCACTGTTCATGTGGAAGCATGACTATTTTGATGTCACTGTTCACTGTTCATTTTGACATCACTGTTTTAATAACTGTTGAATAGTTGCTGCGGATGTATTACCATTATACTACTGTGTTTGATTAAAAAAAAAAGAATAAAAGTTATTGTCCTTTAAGGGATAGCTTGCATGACATCATATGGGTATGTGCCTATGAGGATAGTGTTCTATATCATATAGCTTGCATGACATCACTGTTGAATAGAGCTTTATATATTATGGGGATAGCTTGCATGACATCATATTGGTATGAGGCTATGCCTATTACTCAGTGTACATTTTAATCTTATTTTATTTTTATTTATTTTGATTTCGTATTAGATATTTGTGCACAACAATGGTTTAAATAATGATATTACTTGCTTTATTAGTATAACAATCAAATTTGTTTGATGTATGGTGAAAATTTCTTGTGGATCACAAATACACTTTGGTTGAACCTACAACCTGTATTTTAACATTCCTAATTTGCTGTGCAGAAAAAAAATGACCCACAAAGACATTTATTTATTATTAACGGGTATTGTTGTAATTATTCGAGGCTATTGCAAAAGTCTTAAACTATGAACCAAATTATTTAAGATGTATTCTTTTTTATATTAGACCTATTAATAGACTGAGAAAACAATTGTTGATTTTGTGCTCTTTTCCACAACTCCAAAAAAAATAAAGAATGAAAAATATGTTTTTGTATATAGACTTGCTTGTATACGTGTGATATAAATTTTGGGTATGCAGACTTGCTTGCATATCGGTACGTCGTTCTATATGAGTTCGGTAGTACGTATAGATTTAGGAAATACTTGTCAGGTATCGAACTTCGGGTGAGATGACATGACACTCGATGTGGCACCCTACTTGGGTCATGTATGCTCCGAGTGGCTTCGATGGCAAGGGAGGCACACTTGGGTGAGGTGTGTTCGGCATAGGAGGAGAGTGAGATTGTGGAAAAGAAGACAAGAATTAGTAAAAATAAATAAAACTATTGAATTGATCATAACATGAAATTGTGTATGAATTATTTTAGCATGTATTAGGTTAGTCTTGAGGAAGAAACTAACAGCTCATTCGAATCTTGAATGAGAACTACATGTCTTCCTTAAGGTGAAATGCATTTTTCTTTTATATTTAATTGTCTCGATTTGTAAGTTTGCTCACACCAGTATTTATATACTGACCCAGATTTTGTATTGTTTCACAAATTTGGGTGTGTCTTAATGAACGTAGCCCTAGAGACCCATCAGGGTTAATTGGAGCGCAATTGTGGTATTAGCTGAGGAGTCGACACGTTTTTTTTGTTAGATCTTTATTATTATTATTCCTAGGTAATCAGATGTAGGGTTTAGTTATAAATGTTCAGTTTTTGTAAGAGATTTATTTGGAGGTTGATTTATGTAATTTTCATTTATTTATAATTGTGGACCTCATTTTTAGAGGAAGAATATTGAGGAAGGTTATTAGTTTGTTTTCTGCCTTATGACTGTATCATTTAATTTGTTCTTGACGTGCCTTAGTTTTTTGACAATCTATTAATTTATGTTGTTAAAAAATCGGGGCGTGACATTTTTCTTGAGAAAATTTCTCTTTCTTAATCCTTTTTTCTTCCTGGCTGCCTTCATCTCTTCTAGGGAGATATGCTTATATGCTACTTTAAGCAGGATTGTCATGCCCTTTGGTGGCTCCAATTTAAGAGCGTCAAATAAAGGACATCTCTTTAATCCGGCCACGAAGGTTGTTGCGGTTGTGTCATTGCTACATCCGTCGATCATTGTCAGTTCATTGGTGAAGCAGATGACATATTCACGTATCATTTCTTCGTGTTTCTGTCTGATATGCAGTAGGTAGTGTGCTCATTTTATCATCCGTTGACTTCTGATAAATCTAGTGATGAAAGCGGTGGCCAGGGCTTGAAAGAAATCTATTGATTTTTGTGGTAGACTATTGAAACAATTCATAGTTGTTGAAGTGAGGCTGATCGGGAACGTTATGCATAAAATTGATTTTGTGATCTCCTTCAGGGCCATCATGTGGTGGAAATGTCTTAAATGATCGGTCGGGTCAGAAGTACCATCATACACCTCGAATTTTGGCGGAATGAATTTTTTCAGCATTGCTGCTTCCATGAGGGCGGCAAAAAATGACGGTTTTGCCAATTCGTATAATACGACAGGATCCGTGACCCCTATTTTGAATGGTATTTTAGTAAGTGTCCATTCGTAGAATGGATTCTTGCCTCGTGGAAGCTCATTGTTTTCGAAGTTTTCTTATTGGGGTTCTTCTAGGATTTCGCCACTTTCTTGAGTTCGGTTGGCGGAGTTTTGCTATGACTGTGTTTGAACAGGGTTAACTAGTTGAATGTGCTTCTGCGCCATCTTCTCCATTATCATTGTTACATGCTCCATCTAGGTTATAAGCAAATCTACCCCGAGATCCGTAGTAGCGTTGTTAGTTATCTAGACTATTATATGCAGCAGATCCTCATTTTCGGATGCTATTGGTCTGGCGATTCAGGCCGCATCTTCTCCTTGAGTTGTTAGTGATGCGTCAGTAGGATAGTTGTTGCGATCATTATTGGATTGTGGATCTATAGACTACATCATTCCCTCTGATGGTCTTGTTGATCTTTCATTAGGTTGTGATGAGCTTTGTCACTTGTGTGTTTTGTATTTGGAAAGAGGAAACTCGTCATTCCCCATGGACGACACCAAATTGATGCGTTCAAAAATCATCCTCCTGTGAGTTTGACCTACAAAACCACTGTTAAACTGCCAAATACCACCTTTTTGGTGGCCGAAGGCACTCCAATGCTTAAGTTGAAGTAAATATGGACAAAACTCAGTTGAAGTTGCATACCTTTGTCAAAAGTTCCCCTTACCTTTTATAATGGTCGTAGTTAACTCCCTGGGTGACTTAAACATGTGAGGTGTAACGAAAGGAAACGTTTTTGTATCAGTCTCCTCCTTAATGGAGATGCGTTCATGGGGGCGTAGGTCCCTCCACAACTCTTTCTTGATACAATGTTCTTCTTCTTAATGAAAGAACGTGTGATGGGCTTTGGATTTGAGCTTTGATTCGTCTCTGCCTGGATTTGTATCCTACTTACGCTTCCTTAGAGGTGGGCCTTGTTTGGGCTTGTGGAATTAGCTTTATTTCTATCGAGCTTCATAATCTGGCCCAGTGGGTTGTTTGTTGTGTCCTCGTGATGGGTCCTTGTGCCATGTGTACAATCGTGAGGATTTATCTATTTTGATGTATCATCACTTCCCATGAACAATTCTATGTCCACTTGCCCTAGGGATGCAATTGGTTCCTATACCATTTCATCTGTTCCATTGATCGATTCCTTCAGCCCCAATCTTTGGGGCAACCCCAATTCCCAAAACGTAATAGTAGGTGATAACCATATACATGCCAGTGCAAGTGTTGGGAAAGGCCTTCCCGGTGCTTCAAGAACATGTTTTGTTAAGGCATTATATTTAGATTGGAACCTTAGAAGTTCCATGTCGAAAGGGGGCATTTTCTTACCTCAGACCTTATCTCAATTCCCTACTAATTCTGTTTTTATTGAGCGAGTTGCACTGGCCAGATTTCCCTGCTGATTTTGATAACACATGGACGCATTACTATTCAAACTTTTTCTGTTTCTATGTTTGAATGGGTCAACACAAGAAATTTTTTTGTGCTTTCTGCAATTGTTAGAGAAATTGGAGAGCAAATGAGGAAATCAATTAATGAGTGAACATAGTACCGGGGTTCATGTAGGCCATATATGTAATAGTAATGCAACCATGTGTTGACCCATATTTCAAACATAGAAGCATAGAAGAATTGGGGATTGGTTAATTTGTGTTTGCTTCTGAGAATGCTATTTTAATTTGTGTTTCACTTTGATCATTAAATTCACTTTTGAGGGCAGAAGAGTTTCTGAAAAATATTCATTGATCTTCATTGACAGGTAAATGAATATTCATCTTTGAATTCGTGGGGCGAATAAAGTCCGGGACCCCCTTTTCAATGTCTTAAAAGCATCTGGTTGATTACTTTCACTGTTCTAGGAGTACCAATTTCAGCTGCAAACTTCAATCCTTTTCGGGTAAGTTGAAAATGAACACTTTTATCACCTGTTTGTTTATCTTAACAATCCCTTCGTACATTGAGACGTATTCTGTTTGTTTTATCAAAATGAGATGTGTGAAATGCTTTAAGAATTTTTTTATTTATTTTTACATGACAGTGCTTAAATGCCCTCATTATTATGACAACGTTATAATGGTTAGAAATTTGTGTCTATATTCAGATGGCTTCTATGCAATTACAAAATGATTGATTAAAATGCTGCAATATGAAGAAACCTTGCAATTTTTATTGTTTGTTTCACTGTGCATGGGGATTTTAAAGCTTCAAACACTAGTAAGACATTACCTGGTTCATGGCAGTATAAATAGTAATGGCTGCTCTTTTCATAATAGACCATGAATAGTGCTTGTTTAACGTCGATTTGTAATCAAATGCCATACAAACATTTTTTCCGCTTTTTTGGCTGAGTCCTTATTATAACATAACCTTGAGTAGAGTGAACTCATCCGGTAAACATGAATGTGGATCTAATATATGTGGATAGGAAATTTTTTTATAAACAAACATCATAGTTGCAGTAGTACTGATGTTTTAGCTCTAGAACATGCATTGTTAATTACGTTTTCATTTGCGCAAGTTCCAGTTAAATTTCTGCTTGATATTGCTTTACAAACAAATGGTGGATTTACTACCATTATTGATATTTTTATTTGTTTGTCTCTCTATGGATATATAAATGGTAGTTTGATTAGTTGGTGGTTACATACATTGTGGTCCAATATTCATCCAAATTAAGATAGGAATGAAGGAGACTTCTTGGGCTCAATACAGTGTCAACTATAGGTTTGTACCAAAGATTGTATTCCTAGTACATACTGTACTATAAACCATGAATTTTTTTTTCTTCCATTTTTCGAATAATGGTCTAGAATGAGGAGCTTAGAAGAACGCAAACGAGCAGCTATAGCATTGATAGTGATAATCGCACAAATAATTGCGGTTATTATAAATAAAGATCAGGTAAGAGAAATTTTTCTAAGACGTATGTATATGGAGAGTGATACGTACTTTCATGAACAACAACGAAAGAACAGAAGTATGTTTCAATGATTGTGTAATGGATTGAAGGGTTATGGGCTTGTTGATGTAAAACATGTGAAGTTTGAAGAACAAGTAGCCGTATTCTTGCACACTGTTGGCCATGACCTACTTTATAAAAAATAAAATTTGATTTCTTTCGGCCGGGTCAAACAATACATGCATCTTTTCGTAGAGTATTGTCTTCAATATTTATGTTTTATAAAGATGTTGTAAAGCTTGTCACTAGTGCTAATTGTTCTGCAGATGGTGGCAAAGTCCAGAATTGGCACACTTATTTTAAGGTTAGTTTTCTTCTTTTCGGTTAAATTTCAGAAGTGTTAGTTTGGTATTCATATGATTGATGCTAATCAGGTATATATCTATAGGATGTTGTTGGTGCTATTGATGGTACACATTAAAGTATATATCCCAATGGTTGAGCGTGCTAGATATCGCAATAGAAAAGACACAATTAGTCAAAATGTGTTAGTTGCCTGCACATTTGATATGAAATTCACATATGTGCTTGCCGGTTGGGAAGGGTCTGCTCATGATGGACGTTGTTGAGGGATGCAGTTACTCGAGTGAATATAGGCTAACTGCTCCGAAAGGTATACATTAGTTTGATTTATTATTAAAGTTAGTCTTTGTTAATCAATGCAATATTACATAGTTTAAGTTGAAAATTAGGTAAATACTATCTTGCCGATGTTGGTTTTCCATTAGTTCCTGGGATCATCACACCATACTGTGGGACACAATACCATCTTCATGATTATGGTAATCGTCAACCTGAAACCCCGAAGGAATTATCAACTTTCGACATTCATCATTACGTACTGTCGTTGAGAGAACCATCGGATTATTAAAGAAAAGATTTGCATACCTTAGGAATACTCCATTTCATAGTGTGGAAACACAAGCAAAAATAGTTATTGCATGTTGTGTCTTACACAACTTCTTGAGGGATGAAGATCCTAATGATGTGTATGAGGGGGATAACTTTAACGATGATGAAGATGATTATGATGACATTGCTATTGCTTCCTCAACTACATGGACATCATCAAGAGATAGGATGACACTTAAGATGTATTCAAACATAAATCATCGTTAGTTATTTTGTTTACATTAGCCCAATTTTATTTTGGTTTATGGATTTTATATGGGATATCTTTGTATCATTTTGGTTTGTTCTTATGTAAACAAGTTTAACTAATGATGTTTATTGTATGAAACCCTATCTATGTGTGTTTTTATTTTATCTTTCAATCAAATGAAGACTTAATTTAATTCTATGGTAGTTAAGTTTTTCATTGTTGATTTATCATACTTTAATCTATATATATGCTCTTCAAATATCGTGTTATTGATTACTTTATGCTACTAGTTATGTATTACTAACATTTGTGTAAATATGATATTTTTATAGTTTAGGATGGCATCTCAAACAAAAAACTCTAGTAGAAAACAATTTTGTTAAAATGTATTTAAAGATGACGTTATGGTAAATACATTATATGAATAAGCAATCAAAGGTGCAAAAAAAATCTGACAATAGGTGAAAGTCGGATGTAATATGTCGTGTTGCGAATGGGATCAACAAGAAGACTAGAGAGTTGCCTACACATGAAAATATTTGAGTTTACTAGTTCGCGAGAGAGGTTGTGAAGCAAAGTGACTTCGGTTTGATTCGGCAACTCAGTGTGTTACAGCTGATGATGATGTCTGGACATATACATACTGGTAATGTTACTAACATATATTTTGTTTCATCAATTTTAACCTTTCACCTAATAATTATAACTAATACGCATTGTTTGAATTTCATAACCACACCGAGATGCATCTGATTTACGAAATAAACCTTTTTCCCATTATAAAAAAATGGGAGGTTGTAATTAGTAATGACCATGCTACTTGGGATAAGGCTATAAAAGCACAGGACTTCCATCCATCTACATGTTACATTTGGTCGTGCGTGTTTTAAAGGAAACTAAAAAAAGTTACAAAGCAAAGTACATTTTTTTCCCGAAATATTTCATCATTTTTTTTGTAGATATCAATATTTCGTGTAAAACTATAGGGATTCTATTTAGACTTCATTTAATATGTTTATTAGATTAATTTATTTATATCTTGCTTTTTCACATATTCATATATATTCAACATTTTTCAAATAAAAACTTAGAAATTTTTACTACATACAATGAAATATTTCATAAAATTTTAAAAACACAATTAATTCGAAATAACAATCCTTTGCTTAAAGCTAGACAAAGGCCCGTCGGAATTACACAAATGGGTAAATATGGACCAATAGGCATCCCATCTCTGAAATTGAAACCCTTTACGCGCAACACTTTGTAGCGCACAATTATTTGGGGGTTTCAGTAATCACTGAAACCCACTGAAACCCCTTGACGCTTCCCATCAACTGATCATGTCTTCTTCGATGAAACCATGGAAGATAATCCCCCGCCCCATCCTCGAAACAGTCCTCAACAATCACGTTCAGCACCACCGTGTTCCTCAGCCTCTCTTCCTCCACGGCCCTCGTGGCGTCGGCAAAACCTCCCTCATCCTCCACCGTACTCATCACTCACTCACCTCTTTCCAAAACCCTAATTAGTTCTTTCTGTGTTCCCTTTCTCACTTTCTCTATCCTATTCTTGCAGGTCTCCTGGACGACTGGAACAAAGGCGTTCACGTCACGGGCTACGTCGACTTTGCTGCGGCCTCCTCTTTATCACCCCCATGGACCTCGTGGACTACCTCCCCTCCTTCAACCAGCACTAGTCTCAGTTCATTACAAAACCAACTCGAGCAATGTCTAGAACGAATGATAGAAAAAGGGATCAGTCTGGGAGCCATTGGCTCACAGCAAGTGTTCCAAACCCTTAACAAGTGGCATGGGATCAATACCGCACTCCGTCGGATCATTCAAAACAACCAGACCAATTCAGTAATTGTTAGAACAGTGGATGGGAAGAAGGACTCGGCAGCGGTGCTGTGGTCGAGGGCGGTATATGCTATGGCAACGAGGAGTAAGACGGAGGAAATTGATAGGGTTTTAGGGTTGAATGAGGGAGGGAGGGCTTTGACTGTGGAGGAGAGGTCGTATTTTAGGGAAGCAATGTTGGGGGTGAGATTGGCGAAGGAGGTGATTGGGATGCATCGGAAGTGGAGGGCGAATGCTGTGGCAGAATTGAATCGGACCGGAGGGTTTTCGCGGCCGTTGGCAAATTCGGCTACTGATTGGGCTTATCTTTTGGTGGAGTTGTTGTCAAATGCAGCGGAGGTTGATCTCTTTCAGGTAAAAAGAAAAATGTTGGTTTGATGGATTGAATTGTGTTAATTTGGTTATATGCTTGGGTTTGATGGAGTTTTGGATTGTGTTGTTTGGCAGCCGAAATTGGTGATAAATAATATTGAGCTTCTTCGGCATGCAATTTCGACTGATGATTCGATGGTTTCGGCATCAATGTATCATGATAGTTTTCTTTGGAGATTAGTAGCCTTGGGTATGAATGAGAGGAGCTTGCCTGTCATATTTGTTACATCGGATAGGTAAGTTCTGAATTTTTCTTATTTCCATTGGTGTTACTGGATTAGGTGGAGGAGGTGATATGCATCTAGTGTTTACGGGTTTTGTTCTGAAAACAAGTAGAAGGTTGTGAAAAAAAATAGAAAACTATCTATAGATTGTGAACTATTTTCATGGAGGAAGTACAGTTCATTATTCTTAGTGTCATGCTATGCTGTTAGGGGCTCTGCCAAGTTTTTCAAAGTGCTTTGTCCGAGCATCAGAGCACCTTAGGGCCATCCAGTTTGTAACTGAAATCTCTACCCTAAGAAAAACTCTTCTCCAGTTGTGTCTCACCTTGTGGGTGGACTTTGACGCCTTACCCCTTGACAACATAGGTGTCATGATGGTTAATTTGTGCTTGCATTTCTTGTAATGAAGCTATGTAAATAGAACATTGCACTTTTAGGAAGTTTACTTACTAAATAGTATGATTGCATGGATATGGTAAATTTAGGCATGGCAATTAGGCCCGAAGTGATGGTTATCCGCACGGCCCTGACCCTAATGGTTTGAGTAAAGAATTGAACCGACTTGGTTCCGGTTTGGGTTTGATTCCTGGTCTTCAAAACTGAACCCAATCCGAGAACCGAATATTATCCATAATTGTGCATAATATTGTGAAAGGTCACTTTGAAAGCAAAGAAATGAAATGTCACTACTAAAAAACACTAAGTTTTCTAATCGTTTTAGTTCCACACTGAGTAGAAACAAAAAAACTTCTACTTCTATAAAACTTTGTTCTAAAAATCGGCCTAAGCGCTGGGCTAGTTTTTGAAATTTATTTTTTATTTCCAGTTCGAAAAAGAATAAAAAATTAAGACTTTTATTTAATTTTTACATTTTGCATATTTATCTTGTCATTGAATTGGGAGTAATTTATATCCAATTGTGCTTAACTTTTATAAATTATAAATTCTAATACAAAAAAAACTGCCTAAGCCCCGACTAGGCCTCTGGCACAGTCCCCTACTGACTGCCCGCCTATTGCATATCGGTTTTTAGAACCTTGCTATAAAACGACAAAAAAAAGCTTCTGAAAATTACACATTTGTCGGCTTGCCTTGGGCCTTGTCATTTTAGCAGGGAGCAACGGGTAGACTCGAACCGGACCTGAGGAGTGTTTGGTTCGATTCTGGATCTAGCATACCCAAACCGAACCCGCCCTGCTGCCATGCCTAGTCAAAGTGCAATCTGATGCATCTGATAGTGTAATCACCACTTAACACATTTCCATAGAACTTATAATTTCGAAGTTAGCTGAGCTCATCAAGGCATCAAGTCTGACACCTAGGTTCTCCGTTAATGTCATTATAGAAATAGTGAAATATCAAGGGTCTAGTCAACCAAGTTGGGATCGCCAAGGCCATGGATCACCATGCTTAATTTTTCTGCATTCCTCCTACTCTGCCATGTGATGAAGTTAATGATCCTAAATAATCCTTTCATAGGTCATGCCGTTTGGCAAGTAATGCTACCCACCCATATATTGTTCCTGATCACAATCGAAACAATTCTTGACACTATTGTTTTGGAAGGATAAGCATGGACTAGGGTCCCCGACTCAATTCTTTCCGCTATTTGTACAAGTGTACTAACACTTTTCAGTATGGACTGTGTTTCAAAAATCCTGTTGAGAGCTTCCTTTTCCCTCTGTACTTGTTGGTCAAATATTTGACTTCTAGACTGATTTGGCAGTGTTTTATAGCCTAAAAAAGTTAGGTAGATTTCCTTTTTTGATCAAATCATGTCAAGTGGGTTTTAAAATCTAACTCTGTCAGTATTTTGCAGTTACTATTCATACCGAGCCACCTACGATTTTGGCTATCCTGAGATATTTGTCTCCCGTGAGGTACTTGGCTAAACATATTCTTTTTATCTCAAGGTTCGATTTCATTGCAAAACGTTATCGATCACAATGACATGCTGCCAAGCTATACTAAATAGAAACAAGCTGTACCTTAACAAGATTTGGTGCGCGCTCACCCTTCCTCAAGACATTGTCGTTGTGATAACCTATTTCATTGTCTGATTTTTCCATCCTATCTGATGGTTCTTTAACATCATCCTATCTCAACAGGTTTTTTCTTCTTACTATATGCTTGCTGCAAATGAGATGTAACTCTGCTATCATGGTCTTTCTTGTCATGTGCAATATGTATAGTTCAGAAGTAAGAATGGATTAGGTCCCATTTTTGAAGCTAAAAAAATCACCCTTTACTAGACATTGTCTTCTGACTAAGCGTTGTGCCAGATGTAGATCAGGCAATTAATGTAAGTTTACCACGTCCAAGTTTGTTTACAAGATCGAATACATTAATCCACCTTCTGTCCTGCTGCAATTGTATCAATCAAATACCTTTGACTTAGTTATGAAAATCACCTGGTCCAAGAAGTGAACTCAGTTATGAAAATATCTGGTCCAATAAGTGAAGTATTTTTAAGGTTTTAATGATCATCTGACTTTCGTTATGGCTGTTGGATGTGAAGACCTTTGGATGGACTCCTCAAGAAGCTAAAATACATATGGTTGATGATTACTTCAGTGAATCAGAGGTGAGAGTTTATCAATATTGGAATGTTATCAGCTTATTTGAATTTTCAATATGTATATTGGAACATAGTTGCTTGGTTTACTATCGTTCTTGGCCAACATTGTTGTTGATGATCTTGTAGTGGAAGGTGATCATCGAGGTGCTTGGGTCAAACCCGCGACATCTATCTGAACTTTATGCGCTTAAGCAAAGTACTCAGTGCCAGAAGTGAGCAGCTTACTCTTTTGCTTGAAATTGTAGCATTATAAGCTAATATCGCAGTGGTTTCATCTTCATCTTGTATATAAATGGACATTCCTTACATAATCCTGATACCTTTTATCCAAATTTCACAAAATATAGTGCCAGGTCAATATGAGTTTATAGCTTAAACGATTTGACTCACCCTTACTTGTGTTCATGCAACCTCGCTTAAATACCTGTTACTTCTCACTTTCAAAGCAAAAGGCAGCGCGATGCTGGAATTAACCAATTTATCTGGGTTCTAGAATTGGAGGATCTTTGCAGAATTTATCTGGCATGTTATGTATCATTTTACGTTTCAGATCCAAATTCTTATAATATATGTTTGTTAAGTTGTTTTAAAAATACTTTGCACATATTATTTGCTTTAAGCTATCTCCTTGCGTTTACTGGTAGGATCATGCTCGATATCAGTGGGAGTGCCTTCGACGATATTGTAGAAGCATACTTGGCATATCTGCAAGTGAGTTGTTCATACTTGTATGTTTCATTCTTCACTAAAATAAGTTTCTATTTTAAGGGAAAGAAATCTTTTGCTCAAAACATGTTATAAGTGTGCATAAATGCTTATTGGACCATGCATGGATAGTTTCACATATGGAATGAATAAAGGAAAGGACAGATAACAGGATAGAAAAATTAAGAGAAGTGCTGGTTGCTTTGAGTGAGCTCAATTTTGGACCCAAGTTCCTTCACTGTTTTTAGATGTGTTTCTGAATTTGTGAACATGATAAATGGAATGAGTCGTTGAGTTCTTGATTTTAGATCTTGGGTGTTCTATTTTATCACATGATTCTCATCCTTGTTTTTGGTTATTGTCAATTTTTGAGGCTTTTACACCTGCTAAACAAGGATGCACGAACATGACAAGCTGACTCGACAATTTTTGAAAAACTAGACTCAACAACACTGAACAATTTTGAAAAACTAGGACTCGGCAACATGCATTCATTTTTTTCAATCAAATCGTATAAAGATAAACAACATTTTAGTAAAGAAATAGTTTAAATGGAAAAGAACACGAAATATGAAAATGAAACACAACAATGCATTCATCTCTCATTAGGAAAAAAAGAGTAGAAAAGAACATGAAGAAATAACAGTAGAGAAGAAAGAAGAAAAAGATGTATAAAAGAGGAGAAGATGTTGATACTCTGTCGCAAGAGAAAAAAGAAATAGTAAAGAAGTAGAGTAGAGATGAAGGAAATGAGAGAAGAATAAACAAAGATTAAGAAGTATGGACTACCTCTATGCTTCATTGGCTTTTCATTGCCCTTTCTATCTTGACTTTAAATCACAATCAAAAGTTTCTCAATTAAGATGGACTTAACAATCTTCGAATTAAGTGGTTATTTGAGCCTACCTAAAAATAAAATGAAGTTTGTTGTTGAGTCTTGACTATGCCCTGACCAAGTTTTGGGTGTGTTGCCGGCGTGTCTGACATGTTGACCTCATTAACATGTGTCTATCCTGCAGCATGTTGACCATGTGTTTGACACAAGTCGTAGACGTATCTGTCGGATACGGGTATGACAACTTTTCTGAAAACTCTGTGCATCCTTATTGCCAAATATGTTTATTAGGAGCTCTGCACTCTATAAATTGATTTTTGCACAAGGTCACTTGCCAATTTTTTTGTTATCCTTTATCCTATGCTAGTTAACCTCATTTCCATAAGTCTGCTCCATGATATGTTGTGAATCTTTCGAAATTAGCAAAGTTCCATGTGCCACATCTCTTTCCATTTATTTATTTATTATTTTTTTTGGGAAGGCGGGGGTAGGGGTGAATTAATTTAGTAGGACATTGTTGTGCAATAATATTATCTCTTTACTTTTCATTTTTTATTCAGGTAACCGTGGTGAATCCCGCCATGGAACGTGTATTATCTATTTTGCAAAAATTTGCTGTTGATGCTTACAATGGAAAAATCCCTAAAGATCAGTTGCAATTTGGTGCTCCTTGGAGACGTCCTCCTCGTACAGACAATCCAAACTTGTGTTCGGAGTGGGCAAAGGTTCAGCTAATGGATTTTGTTCGATCTCTTGTTAAAACTGAATTGGGGTATGTCTTACTCACTTTTTATTGCAATAAACATGTGTAATATTTTTTGCTCTCTTAAATTTTTGCTGCAGTGTGAAAGAGCTATTTCAAACGATATAGATTTTATTTGTATTCGGCTTTAATTTTGGTCTATACATAAACCTTTATTGAAGTTTCTTTGGAGCTTTATTGAAGTTTGGTTTAGTAGAATTTTCCTTTGCGTTTTTTTATATTTCATCCGTTCAATCTCACTTAAAAGGTTATTTACGATATAAGGAAATACTCAATACTAAAAGGTGGGAAATTTTATTCTAACCTTTCAATTACTTGCCTTGTGTAGTTAATTATTTCGCTGATTATAGCCTTGAGATTTTTGATGATCCAGCTGCAACCGCAATGGTGGAGGTATTGCCACTGACCATGAACAATATTTTCGTTTTCTATTCCTTGATTTTTGTTTGGGAGGTCCATTCCTCACATCATTCTTGACCCAGGTTGGTCTACTTTACACACAACGAGATCCATCCTTCATTCGTCCTGTATCTCGAGGCATAGAGAAATGCCTCATGAGATGGTAAGCAGTTTAGCTTTTTGGTAGATATTTTTGTTCTGGTCATGGTTATATTCTTAAAGGTTCTATTGCTTGGCGGCAGGTTTATCCAGGAACGGATGCAGATGGGCTTTTTGCAATCTTTTCGATACATATGGCAGCGTGTTATACGTGGCCGCAGTTATCGCCATTTAATGAAGGAAATAGGCTACAAATAGAACGCTGATGCATGTATTTTTGCGTCTTTGGTTTGTCTCTTGTTACATTTTACAACCACAAATAATTGGTTCATGATCAGTCACAGGAACTTTCAGTGCCTGGGATCAACATTCGTTCAGGTGGATGCTGTCTTAAACTCTCTTATATTTAGATATACACGGATAC
>QNQO01002955.1:0-82666 GCA_003290165.1 Berberis thunbergii | reverse complement strand
ATATTTTTTTGAAGTCCAATAATGAAGTATTTGAGACATTTAAAAGGTGGAAAACAATGGTTGAGAATAGAACTGGAAGAAAGGTGAAGACTTTGAGGTCTGATCAGTGTTCTAAAAATCGCTAGGCGCTGGGCGGGTGGCGAGCAGGTGCCTAGAGCCCAGGGGCCTAGGCGGTCTTAGGTTTGTATTATAACTTTAATAATTTACAAAAGTTAAGCATAATACCTTATCAATTACATCTAATTTAATGTCAATATATATATAATTATATATATGCAAAATTTAAAAACATGAAAAATTAACAATCGTGAACAAAATTTATTAAAACTCAAATGACTGAAGTTGGTCATGATGGGTACTTTCTATAAATTTGAATTTGTGTACTCTTTTATTTTTCTTCAAATTGCATGAATAATCTCAGTTATGTTTGATAAAATCTACATTAGTAAAATTAGTACCGGCAGATCCTTTGAAAATTCCATTAAGTAATCATCCTTCGCTACATTTAGACATATCATCATTATCATTATCATCATCAAAGTCCATTCCCGAGATTTTCTAAAAAAATAATTAAATAGTTATTTCTAAAAAATAGGAAAGAAAAATAAAATAAGAACACAATCAACCTTATTAAAAAATAAAAAAATAAAAAAATAAAAAAAAATATCTCCCAGACCGCCTAGACCCCGCCTAGGCCGCCCAGACCCGCCCAGACCCGCCTAGACCCGCCAGACCCGCCTAGACCCGCCCAGACCGCCCAGACAGCCGCCCAGGCATTAATCTGGGCGATTTTCCACCTTCTAGCGCCTAGGCGCCGCCTAGACCGATTTTTAGAACACTGGGTCTGATAATGGTACCGAGTATACTGATGGTACTTTTAAACAATTTGTGATCAGGAAGGGATTGTTCGACATTGGACTGTTAGAAACACGCCACAACAAAATGGAGTTACTGAGAGATTGAACCGTACTATGCTTGAAAGAGCTAGGTGTATGCGCTCCAATGCTTGTCTTGGCAGAGAATGGTGGGCTGAATCAATAGCCATCGCGTGTTTCTTGATTAATAGATCGCCACATTCTACATTAGACTGCAAAACACCTTATGAGGTGTGGTCAGGTGAACATGCTGATTACAATGTACTGAAAGTTTTCGGTTGTATTGCCTACTACCATGTGAAAGAAAATAAGCTTGATGCTAGGCTAAGAAGGCCATTTTCTTGGGGTATGCAAAAGGCGTGAAGGGTTATCGTTTATGGTGTTTAAGGATAAATAAATTTGTGATCAGTCGAGATGTTACATTTGATGAGAATTCCTTGTTAGCTTTTACTAAAGCTAAGGAGTTGGTTTGATAGTGGTGGTGAATCTAATAACACTCAGAAAGTGGAAGTTGAAGCGTTTGTGGATGCAGCAGATGAACAGTGGTTTGAAGCCGGCACACATGATCTGAATTATGAGCTGAAAGACCATGAGGAACAACAACAGTTGAAGATAATCATCCCAGCAGCAACCTTTGGCCTTAAACTAAGTTCAAAACGATCGGTTTAAGCAAGTTCAAAATTTTGGCTTTGAAGAACCGTTGAAGCACTATGGTCAGTTGAATACAGTTGATTTGGTTGCATATGCACTCTCTGTGGAAGATGATGAGCCAACTACTTACAAGCAGTCTACTCGTCATTCAGATAGTCATAGGTTGGTTAGTAGCTATGCAGGGTGAGATGGAGTCTCTCTAGAAGAACCATACTTGGGATCTAGTGTCGTTGCCTAATGGAAGGAAAGCAATTGGCTGCAAGTGGGTGTTTAAGAAGAAACAGACTACTCTAGAGTCTGACACTCAGTTCAAGGCAAGATTAGTAGCTAAAGGGTTTTGCTCAGAGGGAAGGCGTTGACTACAATGAGATATTTTCGCCTGTGGTAAAACACACTTCTATACGTGTGTTGTTGAGCTTTGGTTAGCTCATGGTGACCTTGAGCTTGAACAACTTGATGTGAAAACAACTGGTCTGCATGGGACTTAGAGGAGGAAATTTATATGCATCAGCCGAAAGGTTTTAAAGTTGTTGGAAAAGAAGACCATGTTTGTCGTTTGAGGAGATCACTTTATGGGTTAAAGCAGTCACCTAGGCAGTGGTACAAACGGTTTGACACTTTTATGTTGAAACATGGGTTCACACGAAGTAAGTATGATTGTTGTGTTTACTTGAAAAAACTTCGTAGTGGCGATTTTATTTATCTTTTGCTCTATGTTGACGATATGCTCATTGCCTGTAAGAGTATGGTGGAGATAAACAAATTGAAGTCTCAACTTGCTTATGAGTTTGAGATGAAGGATATGGGTGCTGCAAGGAAAATACTTGGTATGGAGATAAGAAGAGAAAGGGAGAATAAAAAATTATTTCTTTCACAGAAGGGGTACCTTGAGAAGGTCATATCACGGTTTGGCATGGAAAACGCAAAGCCGGTTATTACTCCTTTGGAATCACATTTTAGACTTTCTCGAAAGTTATCTCCAGTCACAGTGGAAGAAAAGGAATACATGTCGCATGTTCCTTATGCTAGTGCAGTTGGCAGTTTAATGTATGTTATGGTGTGTACATGCCCTAACATTTCACAGGCTGTTAGTGTTGTGAGCAGGTATATGAAAAACCCTAGGAAGAAACATTGGGAGGCAGTGAAATGGATGCTTAGGTACTTAAAAGGTACCTTGGATGTGGGTTTGGACTTCGGTGGAGATTCATGTCAGGTTCGTGGGTTTGTTGATTCTGATTATGCTGGTGATCTAGATAGACGAAGATCTACTGCTAGTTACGTATTTCAGATATACGGTGCTCCGGTTAGTTGGAGATCTATGCTTCAGGATACAGTGGCTCTCTCTACTACAGAAGCAGAGTATATGGCATTGACAGAAGGTGTAAAAGAAGCATTGTGGCTTCAAGGTCTTGTAAATGACTTGGGTGTGGAACAAGATAGTGTTGAGGTTCTCTGTGACAGTCAGAGTGTCATCCACTTGGCTAAAAATCAGGTTCATCACGCAAGGACTAAGCATATTGACGTCCGATATCACTTTGTTCGAGATGTAATTGAGGATGGTGATGTGTCTTTGGTGAAAGTACACACAAAAGACAACCCTGCTGATATTTTGACAAAGGTTGTTCCTGGAGTTAAGTTCCAACATTGTTTGGACTTACTCCATATTGACTCATGTTGATTGAGGGCCCTTTGAGGCGTTGCCCTTCGGGGCGATTTTATGAGGTGACAAAGCTATGATAGAGTGTTGATCAGTTTATTCTTATGCCTTGTTTCGGCTCATTTTTTCCTTATAAAAAAATTTGCCGAGGTGGAGAATTGTGAAACGGGAAACAACATGTTTTGTGAAACAGGAAACTATTTCACAAACAGGAATAGGACACATAACTGTTTTGTGAAATAGGAAACGTGTTTGAAACAGGAAACTGTTTAGACTCCTGTTTGAAATAGGAAAAACTGTTTGGACTTCTGGAAACTATTTTTTGAACAGGAAATAAATTCTATGAAACAGGAAACTGCTGCGGAAACAGGGAAACTGTGTGTCCTATATTACGTAGGAACTATAAGGTGTTTTTAATTACTGATGATTCATATGTAAGAAAAACTGTGAAGCAATCAGAAGAATAAGAGCAAAAATAATTCCTGGAATTGGGTTTCATCTCTTGATTGAGAGATTGTGTGAGAATTGTCATCTTCTTGGTACCCTTGTTCTTGAAATATAGTGGAATCAGCCTCACACGTGGACGTAAGCAATTGACTGAAACCACGGTAAACCTTGTGTCTCTTGTGAGTAATGTTCTTGGAATTCTCTTATTTCTTTTATTGCTAGTTGCTCTATGTTAATTGAATTTGGATCTTTGTGGTCCATTGTGTGCAATTGTTGGCTGATCTACCGCTTCCGCATGAAGGCGCCAACGAGTCATGTCAAAAACAAAATAGAACAAAAACTAAAAATCTCAAGAAACAAAAGTAGATAGAAGAAACATAACGTAGCCAAAAGTCATGCAAGAAGACAACCAAAAACAAGGAGAAATTGAGTAAAACAACACTGATAAAAGCAAGCATTTCGAGCAGTTTGTTAGCCGTTTTCAGTAAAAGGATTTGTTCAACACCTCCTTCATTACATGTTCATGAAACCTTCAAGGCCAACTGAAAGAGAGGATAGAGTAAACAAGGAGACTAGAATCAAGTTAAGGATGGACGGAAGGATAGAACAATGTTCAAGATATCTTATAATTTGTTTGATCATAATTCATTGCTTAAATGCAGTCACTGGATCACTGCAACAGGTCCCAGCAATGTTTGTTTTTGGAGACTCAGTGGTTGATTGTGGAAATAATAACTATTTGAGCTCCATGCTAAAGCTAATTACAGGCCTTACGGCATTGATTTCTTTCAAGGTCCTAACCGGCAGATTCTGTAATGGGAAAACTATTATTGATTTTCTAGGTATGTTATTTCCAGCTTGGGCTCCCCAATTCGGTATCTTACATTTTAATTTTTATATTTATAGTTGATCTCATACAAAAATAAAAACCTCAAAATTGATTAATCTGAAAGGGAGGGAAAAAAGAGTTGTGAAAGGCTTTGCTAGACTCAACATGGTATACTGAACTAGTCTTTTCTGATGAGAATTTGTACGCATAGGTTGGTGACTCGTATTCCACGCATTCAACAAAATCCACTGCATCTCACCTATCAAGTTTGACACAATTTGTTTATAGGGCCTCCTAATCATTAAGGAGATAACGAGTAGTTGAAAGTTGAAACAGGGCAGATTCAAAACTTTCTGTAAACTCTTTCTGTATTATCATCTAAACCCTTTTTCATACATACCAACCTAGGCTTGCTGTAAAAGTTTCCCTTTCTATCAATATAGGTTTCAATTCAAATTTTTCTCATCCCAAAGGCTTGCTATTTATTTATTTTTCATCTTTAATATTCAACTCTGTAGGAGGGCTTTTGGGTCTCCCTTATCTTCCAGCCTTTGAAGATGCAAAGAAAGTTGAATCAATGATTAATGGAGTCAATTATGCTTCAGCAGCTGGAGGCATTCTTGAAACTAACAGGCCAATTCCTGGTATGTTCTCCTATCTTATCCTCCTCTATAGTCATATTAGTCTGCATGAGAAAAATCTTTGACCTCTTTTCCAAGAAGTCAAAACGACATTTGGAATTTCAGGCCAGTA
Source organism: Berberis thunbergii (assembly GCA_003290165.1). Lineage (NCBI taxonomy): Eukaryota > Viridiplantae > Streptophyta > Magnoliopsida > Ranunculales > Berberidaceae > Berberis > Berberis thunbergii. Next base: position 77,454 of record QNQO01002955.1, on the reverse strand, counting down.
ATTCACCGTATCTAAATACAAAAATATCATTCACTTGTTGATTCTTTAAACATAATTCTACGCATGCAGGGAGATCGCTTTGCTTTTGGTCAGCAGGTAACCAATTTCAATATTACATTGAAACTGGCTGAAGAATCAGATGAGTGAGACGGACCTGACTCAATATCTAGCTAAATCTTTAGTGACGGTCGTGATGGGGAGTAATGACTACATCAACAACTACCTCTTGCCAACCCTATATCCCACCATCTACTACTATACACCAGAAAACTATGCCGACCTTCTGATTCATCGCTACAACGACTACATTATGGTAAAGAACAAAAAGAGAGTTTAAAGATGATAGCTCTCTATAACTTCCAAAATGTTGAGTTTCATGCTCTGGAACAAAATGTAATATCCACTGGACTACATTTCCTAATAACTATATTTGATCCTTTTCGTAGGCACTTTATAATTCAGGTCTCAGGAAGTTCTTATTGGCGGGGGTAGGTCCGCTCGGTTGTATCCCAAATCAGCTAGCAGTTGGAATCACTGCACCAAGAAATTGTGTCAACTACACAAACGAAATAGTGAGCTTATTTAATATACGGCTCAGGACCTTGTCGAACGCTTGAACACTAATCACCCAGGTGCAATATTTGTGTATGGCAACACTTATGGAGCATTAGGAGATCTCCTGAATAACCCTTCTATGTACGGTAAGGATCACGATAAGCTATACCCCCTACCTGCATCTTTAGCAATCAAAGAACAAAAAAATCTATCAACTCTGCATCTCAAGTCTCTCTTTTTTTTTTTTTTGGGGAGGGGGAAGACAAGTCTTCCCACTCATTGGCCCAGTATTCGAAGTATCACATCACCACCTTTTGTCAAAGCCATAGTACTCCTAATGATTTGTCTCTGAAACTCCATTGCCAAATGTAGTTTTTTAACCCAGTAAAACCCTCAGGAGTTATAGAAAATTTCACTATTACTTTTCTTGGAGCCCGTTCCCCATTTCCTTACATTCTAAGAGGGGTTTTTTTTTTTTTTTTTTTTTCAAATGTGATTCAATGGGACTTGTCGGCGAGGACTGAAAGCTACACGTTTAAATTCATCATTGAAGGTCTAGATAGATGAAATTAAACTGATAAATGTGATGATGATGCAGGATTTACGGTTACGGGATACAGGATGTTGTGGCGTTGGGAGAAATCGAGGGCAGATAACCTGTCTCCCCTAGAAGTCCCATGCACCAACAGGAACGAATACGTCTTCTGGGATGCCTTTCATCCAACAGAAGCCTGTCAATGCAATCCTGGCTAAGAGAGCCTATGTTGGCCCACCTTCGGATTGTTATCCGATCAATGTGCAACAAATGACTCAGTTATAACTTCTTCCCTTTTATACTGCATAACATATTTGAAGAATGATAAGATTATGCAAGTTGAGATTTCACACTTGTATACTAGAATTGAGGCTTAGATTCCTTGACATCGTGGACGAACATTTAGAGCAGAAGATGTCAACCTGTTTGATTAAAAGGGCTACCCGAAATTTGAGTGACTAAGCAGCTATTTTATAATAATAATAAATAATAATATAATATAATAATAATAATAATAATAATAATAATAATAATATATTTTCACCAATATCACAATACTAGTCTTATTTCCCCTACTCAGCAAAGAATATCAATAGCACAGAGAGCTTCTACAATAAACAATAGTTGATAGTTCATGCATGGAAATGATTAAGGGGTTGAATGTGAATCTTACAGATATTAAATCGCTATAGCTGGAACAAAGGAACAAAAATTCTCAAATTAGCAGTAAACTGATACAGTTCAGAGTAATATTAAAAATATGCTTATCAAAGGAAGCTCAATAGAAAATATGCAATATATGTATAAATAAGAACAGAAAGACGTCAAATTGTCAATGCAATCCAAGTCCAAACAGATAATTTATAGAAGTAATCATTATAAGGTTCAGATGTTTAAAAAACAAAGAATACATCTTTCTGGTATCTATACACACAAATTCAATCTGCCGGCAAAAAGTTGATACTGCATCCATGCTAATGTTCTTCAGTAGGAGCTAACAAAAATTGCAGTAAAGGATACATTTACCATTGCTTCATCTTTCTGACAACAGATAAAACAATACATACCTTGGATGAAAAAGATTGGATGAAAAAGATACATAGAACTCGTGTCTCAAGAAAGCGTTCGCTTATTGAAAGACTCTACAGTTAAATTTGCTGTGAATGCTGGTATTGAGTTTAATTTCCGTGTGAATATCTCAACCTGCAAAGTACAGACTCCAAACCATGTAATGATATTAAAGAAAATGCATGGTTCAACCGCAACAAACAAAGCTAGTGCTCTGAGCTCTCAAATAGACAAATTAGGTTAAACTGAGACTACTCAGCCATGAGAAAAAATCAGTTTGCCTAAAAATTATCGGTGCTTACAGTGCATCAAGTTACTTGGTAGATCTGAATGAATTTTTTTTTATTATATCAGAAAACAGTTGAAACATATGCATAGCCCTTCCTCAAGTCTGGGGTTTGAAGGTCAAATTTTAAGCATATTCTATAACTTATTTATTGAAGGCTAAAAGGTAGTTTTGGCACATCTATCTTACAAATCAGCTAGGGATTTCACTATTATAAGGAATTTGAGATAAAAGTTAAGGAAGATGTTAAGGGTTGACATTCATTTCCTATAATGGCATGGTTCATAAATAAGATGAATGTAGAAGGGCAAAGGAAATGAACAAAAATATGAAAAAAAAAGTTTGTGAAATGTAAATGTGGATGAGAGAGAAAATTTATGTTTTTCATTTGCTCAAACAAAAATTATGATAACTATTTACTTCGTTGTCGGATTTTGGAAAACTTAGTACCGTCAAAATGCATTTTTGAAGATCCAATGAACCACTTATCAATACAAATACTCAGAACTTTTCAAATATGTATTTGACACCGTATTCATTTTTCAAAAAAAAAAAAATCATTTTTATGCATTTCACTTCATAAGTATTTTTAATATTTGTCAAAGAATGATACAAATATCTTAAGACACATTCAAACAAAGACCTAAATTTCATACTTTAGAAAATTAAAGTTCAACAGGAACTCATTGCAGCAGTTAAATCTTTTTCAATTATTCAAAATATAATCAAAATTGACCAAATATCTATAGGGCCAAGAACGACACAGGTAATACACCAATCTATCTCACAAATCAGCTACAGTTTACTATTCGTAAGAATTTGGAGATAAAAGAGGGCTAGAATTGAGATTGAGGAAGACGTTGAGCGTTGAGGTTCATTTTCTATAATAATATATTTGTAATATAAAGCATGTAAAAGGGCAAGAGAAAAAGAACATAACACTTAAATGGTGGAATGTACATGTGGCAGAGAGAGAGTTTTTGTGTTCTTTTCTCGAAATGAAAAATTATCGTAACTATCTACTTAGTTGAACTTTGGTATCGTTGAAATGCATTTTTGAAGATGTTTCTAACAAAACCAATAATGAATACAATACTTAAAGTTTTAAAATATGCATTTCAAAAAAAAAAATCTAATGCATTTCACGCTGAGAGTTTTTTTCAAAGAAATGAGAAGGGTATCTCAAGGCATATGTTTAAACACTGAAAATTTTCATCTAATAAAACTATGACCAATTTTGACATATCATAATACAATTTCAATCATGCCAATTGCACGGGTAATGCACTAGTTTAATATAAATTAGATTGGGTTTTGTTTGGTGCGCCCTACCAGTGTTGAGAATATCGAGATACTTGGGATATATAACCTTGAAAAATGATAAGAATTGCAATATTTGGTCAATTATCTGGATATAATGCAGATACCACAATGTTTCCAGCTGAAATATTTTGATAAGTATCAGGATATATCCCGACATTTTCAAAACACATGCCTAACCATTTTAATGCTTTACATCAAGTATAAGGTTAAACATATCCTAATTTGTTTCTTATTTAGACAAAGACTAAAGTCTATGACACTAATTATAATGAGTCAGATCTCTACACTGAGATTTAGAGATTCAAAACTCACAACATAAGAACAAAAACAAAACAAACATGTCACATTGCATTTCTTCGGTCACTCTGGCAAAGCCTAAAATACATGGATGATTTTGAAATTAAAACAGTTTTATTTATTTAGCTTGTAGAAAGAAAGTCTTACACCTGGGTATAGGTGATCCATATATATCATCACCTATACAAGCTTTCAATAGATCCAAGAATCTGGAAGCTTTTTATTTTCGCCTATAATAATACAGTTTAAGCTTTTTGATTGAGAAAAGTATTGAGGGTATACATTCAAGTGGGTTTAGAAACAATGGTGATTAATAAGTGTTGAAGCTCTATTATACATTAACAAACAATTCATCACCATCTTTACAAATATATAGTGTATCTTTGAGAAAGTAGACAAGCTTCTTACCTGCTGAGATATGTCAGGTTGAGATGCATAATCATTCTCCTGTCAGATCAAAGCATGAAGTTAGTTATTAACTCCATCTATTGCAAAATTGTGACAGAGAATTTTCAATTTTAAGAAGGCATATTACCAAAATGTTTGTGTTCCCTGACTCATATTCAAACTCAAGCTCGCTCTGAGAATAAATGGATTGAAGAGTAAACCGCATAACTGGAATGCCATTAGGACGTTGATGTTCATCCATTACGATCTATGAAAGATCAAGCACAAGATATCATCAACAACAAATACACAAGATAAATCTATTTGAGAGGAAGTCATTAAGAATCTGCATTCAGCCGACGAAAAAAAACTGTAAAAAATATATATATTTTACATGTGCCCCACATATTGCATGATTTAACACACAAAGATATTGGTATTACTTAGTCACAGAAGGTATAAGCTTGTGCACTTATGTGTGGTCCCTAGATATGCGCCAAAATCAGAGTATTAGGCGAAACCTATGCAGTCAAAAGGCACAAGGGACTCACATCAGTGTAGTACATGCAATGTGTGCCTGGTAGTACCCAGTTGTCGTCATGCACAAGTTATTGTTTATAGCATAAGTTATTCAAATAATAGCACTCAAACTGTGCATTTGCAAACAAATTGAATGCTTGTTATCATACGCCTCACAAACACTGATGCTATGCCCGTGGCACATGCTCTAAAAGACAAGAACATGTCAGCATCTATGTAACAATAACACTTCAATTTCAAAAAATTCCCATGTCCTACGCGTTTGGACACTCGTTGACACTCCACCGCACACTCCATGGTAAAATCACCAACTTGTTCACATATTTGTAAAAAGCTTCAATTCTTTACAAATGTTGAAAGCATATTCTAGCGAGTTAGTAGCAACATTTTATGGCAAGTTACTAGAGCAGAATATAGACCTGCAAGTGAAGGAATGTAACAAATCTTAAACACACTGTCCTATGGTGCAAATACTAAGAGAATATAAATCACTAAATAGAGAAACAAGGCCAACTTATAAACAAAGGAAGCAAACAACCAAGACCTGGAAAGCTGTCTTATGATCTTATCTAGTGAAAATTCAGCGTGAGCAACTTCCTTAAGAAATAATCCATTTCACAATTATGAAAAACAGACCATGAACATGATGGAATATATTGGCCAACCATTATTAACTTGAAAACATTGACTGAACTGTACCTTGTAGCCAAAAAGCGAGCAGCATGCCCTTCTGAAGACTGAGATCTTCTCTGCAAAAACAGTCTTGTATCTGCTTCAAACACTTGCTAATGATTATGACTTTCAACTTTTTACAAAATAGAAGCACACTAATATCAGACAATTAGACAGTACTAGTCAACTATCACCTTTCTTCGCGCTTTCAAGTATTGCAATTTGTCCTTTGAGTTGCACAAGTTTTTGGGATAGATGCAAGTCTATCAAATTTCCAGTATCAGCTGAACAATTTGCAAAAAATGATAATTAGAGAAAGGGTGTCGGGGTACTTTGCAGTCTTCACTCCCGAACACAACAAGTGGTATCAGAGCAAATGGTTTGCTTGGACTTGGCCAAGTTGGAAGTGTGGGCTTGGCAAGTTGAAAGTTCAGAGTAGCACGTTGAGGTGGAATCAGGCTTGGCGAGTTGAAAGTGCACGTTGAGGTGGAGCTTATCCCGCAAGTAAGAAGTACAGGACAACACGTTGTGGTGGAGCTTACCCCGGGCCAGGGTAGGTTTAAGTCTCACCAAGGTAGAGATTGTTAGACATGTTCGCTCGAATTGAAGTGTTTAGTCCCACATCGGATAATGAGGTTCATCATGTCTGGTTAATAAATGTTGGATATGTTTTAGTAAGGGACGATGCCTTTTGGGGGCAGTTGAGTGGTTAAGCCCCGTTTGTAAAAATCCCACACACGGACGCGGCGGGTGTCTAAGTTGGGGACAGTATCGTTGCTTTAGACATGTCATGTAGTGGTGGTGTCGGGGGTTTTGCAGCTTTCACCCTCAAGTGATATCAAAACCAATGGTTCAGTCTTGGATTTGGCGAAGTTAGAAGTGCACGTTGAGGTGGAGCTAATCCTGGGCCAGGATAGTCTCAAGTTTCGAAAGGTGGAGATTGTTAAGATGTTGGTGAAAATTGAATAAGTTAGTCCCACATCGAATAGTGAACCAAGTGAAGTGAAGAATATAAGTAACTTAATATATGTCAAATAGCGACGAGGCCTTTTGGAGGCAGTGGAAGCAGTTGAGGGGTTCGTATAAAAACCCTACACTCAGGGGCGGAGCCAAAATTGCAGACAAAGGGGGGCAAAAAAAATCACGGATAATTTAATTCTTAAAATAAATAAATATGATTAAAACAAAATTTCAAAAGTAGTACAAGAGAAACATATTTTATGTGTCAATGTTATTGCACATTAGATTTTAGTATAAACTCTCTGCGAGTTCTCATGTTCATAGGGTTTACCAAACCAGACCCGAATGTTACAATATTGTAATCCGTGCCCGAAGGTTACAATATTGTAATCCGTGCCCGAAGGCTACAATATTGTTGCTACTTAATATCCTCTGCATTGTAATCCATGCTCGAAAAGCTATATAACTGACCCTATAGGGTTTACCAAACCAGGCCCAAAGGCTGCAATATTGTTGTCACTTAATATCCTCGTTGCCTCTATCTCGCAGGGAGACTTACTTTCACTCCGGTCCGTTGTCTCCACCTTGCATGAAGACGACTTATCCACGATGAAGCACATGTGCTTCTAATAATTAGGTGAAAACTCTCAAAATCTTAACTGGTGAGTCTCGAACCTGCGACCTCTTTCAAGGAGAGTTGATGTCCGATCAACTGAGCTATAAATTGGTGGACAATTGTTAATATTAAGAACGTTATCGTCCAATTGCTTAGCTGAAGCAAACTACTGTGAAGACTGAAGTCTGAAGACTGAAAAGTGTCGATGAGGAGCAAACAAGTAAGAAAGAGAGACCACGTATATAAATCGATCTATGTCTAATCGAAATTGTATTGTGCGATTGGAGAAATTAATCTCCGATGAAATCGTTTTGTGTGATTGGAGGGGATTGGAGAAAATCAATCTTTGTCGAAATCGTTTTAGGCAAGGATGCACGAACTTGGACTCGGACCACGGGATACGACACGGCGACTGGACAATTTTCAAAAAAATAGGACTCGGCGACACTATCAAACTTAATTTTTTAATATATATTTTTTGTAACTCATCAAATTCAAACATATCAATAATACATTCAAATTCATTCATTCAAATTTACAAATGCATCATAAAGTCAAGCTCAACTGTTCAAGTCATACTCATAAAGCATAAAACAATATAATTTCATTAACTTGATAATGTAAATAAAAATGTAAATTGATAATTTTAAAAAACTCACCAGTCACCACGAGGAGGCTACATCTCTTCTTCATTAACTAGCGGATTCACTGTCACATTTTCTGCATCTAACAGTCCAGCCTCTAGCTCAGGTTCATCAAGCGAAGACTGGCAATCTCAAACACTCCAGTAGCATCCAAATCCAACGAATCAATAGTATCTCCTGTGACATCCACATTCTTGTCTCACCTTCTTGGTACTCTTGTTTTCTTCTAGACAAAAGACGAAGGTTGGAATGCACATACACTAAATATTCAGCTCGTTTTGGGGTCAATTTGTTCCTTTTTAATGAGTGGATGTTGTTATATGTGCTCCAATTCCTCTCACAACATGAGGAAGAACAAGGTTGGCCAAGTAACTTCAAAGCAATATTCAAGAGATTAGGTGCACAAGTACCATGAGCAATCCACCACACATCAGGTTCTAGGTATGCTCTATTCTGTAGAGCATCACTTTCTGCAAACTGTTCACTACCCGTTGAAAACCTTACATACTCTGTAACAACCACTCTTCTGTCTTCAATTAGAGGAAAGTATCTTTTGAAACATATATCTCTCTCCTTTGTAATCTCAGGATCTTTGTGTGGCGCAATACAATTAGGATCCTCTTGCAGCCATTCTCTGCTATAATACCTATATTATATATAAGCAATGTCAATCACAAATTAATATATAAACATTAAGTGCATAACTCATGAATTCTAGTCTTCTAGTCAAGACTCAAGAATAAGTAGAATAAAAAGTTAAAAACAATGTAATTATTTACCTTGGATTCAAGGAATGTGCTAAGCAATGCAGTGGTGTGTTGTTTTCTCCTATCGATCTACCAATATCTGATGCACCACTAAAAAAAACTGACTCTTCCTCACTAGTATTTTCCTTTCCTTCGTGACGGTAAATAACTTGTTCCACTTTCTCAATCATAACATCCCACATCTCATACACCAAGTGAAGACAAGACTTATCTGTATCAGCCCTCCGCAACATTGAATAAATAGGCTCTGTGAAACGAAGCACATAATCCACTTTGTCCCACCACAAGTCATCCAATAGTATTCCTTTCACAATCTGTGCTTTGTCAACATCATCTTCCTTATAGGAATCCCTCTTATCTCCAATCACCATACTTTGGATGCTACTTTTAATGTCTTTCAACCTCTTCAGCATAATTATGCTTGAAGCAAAGCGTGTCTCAGCTATGGAAAACAACTTCAATCTCGAATGCTCATTAAACATGTGCAACCTCATGGAATGGTTCATGATAAAGTTCTTGATCATCATCCCATCCCCAACAACATCAATAATCCAACTACACAAACTGTAGGCCTTTTCATTTGCAGTCGTGTTCTTTGGCGCACATATATTTTTCAAGGCAAGGTTGAGAGTGTGGACTACACAAGGTGTCCAAAAAACCTCAGGATACTCGCTCTCAACAAGTAAACCTGCAACCTTACAAACTAGAGCATTGTCGGTTATAACTTGAACAACATTCCTTGGCCCAACCTCACGTACAACTTCCTTGATCAAATTAGCAATGAAGAACTTGTCTTTGTATTCCCCTTCACAGTTCACAGCCTTCAAGAACATTGGACCACCCTCATTAATCACTATGAAATTAGTGAGAGGCCTCCTTTGAAAATCAGTCCACCCATCACAAACAATTGTTGCCCCTTTAGTAACCCAGGTGAACTTTGTTGCCTCCAACAACTTTGTTCCCCACCTTCACTTGATCTTCCTAATCTTGTCACATGCTTCCAAAGATCATCTTCAGTTACTTGGCCTAAAACCAGTTTTAATTTCTTATTTAGTTTTCAGCCAACAGGTGTAAGTTCAATATGGGGTATTTGAAGTATTTCATGCATGCTTTCATATATATGAAGAGAAAAAAAAAAAAAACACAGCAAAACAGGAATCACAGGAAAAAAAAAACAGGAAAACAATTCTATATATTTTAACTGGAATTCTAATTGCAAAACAAAAAAGGAATCGTAGGGAAACAATTTTACTTGCAGAAAAAAAAAACCAAATCGAATCGAATCGATCGATCGATGAAATCATAGAAATGTCAAATGAGGAAGGAACCAAAATAGCAGAGAAAAAAAATCAAATCGATCTCAGGAAGATCGATCGAGGGTCGATGAAATCACAGGAAACTAACAGAGGACGCCATGAAATCACAGGAAACTAACAGAGTACTCAGATAAGCATGAAAAAAAAACGAAATTGATCGATCGAAAGTACCTGGTGTCGATGAGGACGCCATGATTCTTTGCTCCGAACTCTCTTCTTCGCCTGTCGATCTCTCTACAATCCTCAGTCCTCTCTGTCGAAATCGATCGATTCTTGTCAGTCGAAATCGATTGATGATTCTCTGTTCTGACTTCTCTTCTCTCTACCTCCGTCTCTTGATCTCTCTACCACCGTCTCTCGATCGATCTGGGTTATGGTTTGTAAGTTAGGGTTTGTGAGTTAGGGTTTTTCGATTTTTTTTTTGCTCTATCGCTGTGTGGGAGGAGGGAGGAAGGATCGGGCGAGGTTTAATTAAAAATTTTAGTCAACGAATTTTGACTACGTCTGAACCGTGTCTGACCGAGTATGGACCGTGTCCGGACCGTATCCAGGCCGTGTCCAACCCAGTTAAGGAATTTTGACCGTTGACCCCGTGTCCAAGACGTGTCCAGCGCGTGTCGGATGCGAATCCGTGTCCGACACATATTTGACGCGTGGTTCGGGGGTTTTTCGGAGAGTCGGTGCATCCTTGGTTTTAGGCAATTGAGAAGGCGGAGATGTGAACTTGCGAAGGCTTTGTGATTTTGTGTATATTTGTATTTTATTATCTATGAGAGGGGGCAATCTAAAATTTTAAAGGGGGGCAAGATTGCAAATATTGTTAGTTTAGTGGGGTTTCTTAAAAAGCTAAGGGGGGCAATTGCCTCCCTTAGCTATAAGGTAGATCCGCCCATGCCTACACTCAGGCGCGACAGGTGTTTAAGTTGGAGACAATATCATTGCTTGAGACATGTCATGGTGGTGGTGCTGAAGGGTTTCGCAATCTTCACCTCGAGCACAACACCAACAACTTGCTCGCGACTGAAATCCTAATCAAGTCTCATTCTCTCCCTCTGTGATGAAATGTTAACCTTAAAACCTTCCAAGCAAGGCCTTTACTTATTGGCTCCACATAAAGATCCCTAAAAAAATTCAAGAATATGAGAATGCATAAGTGACTTCATCTTCCACTAATATACATTCAATCTTTATTATAGACAAGTCATTAAGTTTTCTCTTGAGAAAATCAGGGGCATGGAAAATTTTAGGATTTTTGTCACCTTCAAGCAACCATTTGATTCTACACTTCCTTCTCCGTTTACTTTCTTTTCCTCGAAGGAGGTTTTCCATCTCAACCTTCTTGGATGCTCTGGATATGAAACCAAACTCCAAAATATGAGCTTGGTCCTGCATTCTAAGAATGCTACAATCTCATCAAGTAAGATATCCATCCTCCCTTGCACTTGAGACTTCCTCAACTTGCACCATTCCCTGAGTTTCATTTGACTTCTCTCCATGTATAGAATATGTAATAAGAAATTGGATTTGACCCATTTTTCAGGCCAATTGTAAAATATATATATATATATATATTCGGTTCTCAACACTATGCATAATTATTTCCCCTGTGCATAAAGTGTATCCATAGTGAATTGTGACTATGCAAAAAGTGAATCCATAATTGGGATTTTTCAAAACAAAATATCAAATCTAGTTTTTTATTATAAAGAAGACAAATTTAGGTTTTTCTCCACAAATTATAAACCATATAATAAAAATGATGATGATAAAAGGAACCCTTGGTTTTTTGCCATACTAGACTTGAAAGCTTGTGATTGTCCTCTTTTCTAACTCTCCAAATCTATAAAAGTTGACTTTTCACACTCATACTAAAATTATGACTATTCAACTTTAGTAACACACTCAAAGTCCTCAAGCCAATCAATGTCCAACCTGAATGGACTTTTTCGTCGAGTGCAATTGCTTCCATCGAGCATAATGGAAGTAAGCCCCACCCTTGGAAAAGCATCAACTGTGACGTTTACCCATAACTCTTTCCAATCAATGAAACCTTTTTCCAAGTTCGAGCGAATTCGAATCCAATCAGTTTTGGTCCAAGTGCGTCTACATCCATAAAAGGAATATTCATCAACTCATTTTCTTGCAAAAATCAGTGAAATCATGCATGCTTCTGGCAATAAAGATATTGCTTATTGTCTTCAACAAATTTGATCACAAAAAAGTCACAACCAACTGCTGAAGGAACTAGGAAGAACACATAAACTCCTTACATTTCGCAACTCTGTTCAAGAATTTGACTGCCTTTCATTCAGACCATAGACCTCAGCAGCCACCCATCTAAGATCATCAACGTGTTCACAGGACCTGATACTGGAATGGCACCATCCAAATCCTGCTCTATATCAATAATCTAATTATCCTATAGTGTTAATGCCTCCCAACCTACCCAACGCCAGAAGTACCATCCAGCCCACCTCTCTTTTTCCTATTGCAAGACCAGAAACAGGCTCCCCTCCTTCAGTGCAACCCCCTGCCACACAAGATTGGAATCAGGAATCCGTATCTTTACCCACTTTGACTGACCATTGCTAGGGTCTTTCTCCCAGATTTCTGCATCGCTCCCACAGATTCATGGATCAACTGGAGGAAGAACTTCAGCAATTTTCCTACCCATTCCATGGGATTTTGGGATACCAAAGAAACAACATACCTACCCATTCCATGTATGGCGTATCAACATACAACATTCCAAGAAAAAAGATCCTCAGATTCCATATTCCCATCATATCGCAGAGCCCAAATTTTATTTTATTTTTTATTAAATTTTTTTTTTGAAAAGCGAGCTAAGTTTTTAAGGATCCCATAACCTATCAACTGGGCAACACCCATTAAAAAGTAACCATGCCACAGGTGGGATTCGAAGCTAGGACGTGGGGAACAAACCCACACAGACCTCAAATTAATGCTCATTATTTAGCCAAAGACTTCCGGTTATGAATTTGGTTTCAAACCTGCAAACCATCATGCATTAAGAAACGAGCATTCTTGAAGGTCAGTAACTTCCAGTCTTCCACAGTACTTTAAATGAGAAGTCTGTCATGATCCCTAACCCTGAAGGTTGATGTCCGCCACCAGTTTCCCTAACATCCACCCTTGAGAAAAGAACTTGACCAAGCCATTTTTCTCCAAGCAAAAAAAATGATTGAAAACCTTTCTTTGAGAGGCATCCATAAAACAATACTTTTCACGCCATTACTTTATTCAATCCCCCTTTTCAAAACGGCCTATAATGCCTTTAGCAGGGTTTGAATCCCTCTTGTAATTTTTTATAACATAACCATCAAATGCATTTAGCATGGTTCAAATCCCTCCTCTTCTATTTTTTGCACCAATGAGACTCCATTCTCTCCTCCACTTATATTTTTTGCATCAATGAAACTCCTTCTCCTCATCTTGTATATTTTTCCTCAATGGTTCTCCTCCAAACGCTATTTCTTTCTCTTATTATAGATCCACAATCATTTACCCATAGGGGATTCATCCATTTTCTTTGAAGTTATACTCACCAACCATCCTATTTCCCCAAGGAAAGTAATAATCTCTTATCAATGAGCATGGACTATATTATCATCCACATCCCCAAAGGAAACGTCTCACAGTTTATTCCAGTTTAGCAACCACAACACCAGTAAGGTCAGTATAGTAACCCTTTTTTTATAATAAATTATGTTTGATAGTGTTTTTTTACGAAGAGCTTTCACACTGAGAGAAGTAGCCTCCTCCATGTGGCTAGTCTCTTACCCACAGTTTAAAATGACAGGACTCCAAATAGCTTTACATGTGCAATGAGTCCCAAGAGGGAGCCAAGAGAACATTTCACTTTCAAAATGGAAAAGACCATCTAAAATGAAAATCTTGAACCTCAGGATTAGAAACATGGCATTGGCTCTAAGGAAATGAATAATATGAATGGACTGACAATGAATGATAATTTTGGCACCACCGAATTTCAAGAGGATTCACATAATAGCATGCAGCCAATCCTAGAATACTGAAAAGTCCAATCCCCGATCATTTGAGTAATCCTAATACAAAGTCCCAAAATGATCTTGTCCTCAAATAATAATAATAATAATAATAATAAAAATAATAATAATAATAATAATAATAATAATAATAATAATGATAATAATAATAATAATAATAATAGAATTATAATAATAATAATTATAATAATAATAGAATTTTTGTTTCTAATGTAACTGATACAGTAGAAAAATCGTAGAAGGACAAAAAAATAGACACCATACACTTCAGCCTCTCAAGGAGCATTCAAACGAAGAAAACACTGAAAAAACACTTTAAAAAAATCCCTCAAGTTTCCTTGACGATGTATAATGCTATGTACCACTCTCATGTCCAGTTCTTGACCTTTGCATGCATAAGAAGTAGTTTCCTCTCAAAATTCCTAGTTCCACAAATTACTTAAAGTTTGTCTTTATTCTTTAAGACTAAAAATCATTTTAATCCTATGTTCATTAGTTGCAAACAAATAAAAAATTATGGTGTGTTAAAATGGGGTGTTTCTGAATGGGGCACCCTCCCTACATCTATGACTTAATTTTTTAAATTTAAGAAACGCCTTGTTTTCTAGGCTCACTCTCTCTTATGGCAAACAAGGAGAAAATAAAGATAAAAACTAAACAAACTTCCTGTGGAACTATTATCATAGTTCTTGTCTCTTACTTAAAGTTTGTCCTTAAGAATAAAAATCATTGTTATTCCTATGTTCATTAGTTGCAAAAAAAAATGTTGTATTAAATGGGATATTTCTGAATGGGGCACCCTCCCTACATCTATGATTTAATTCTAACATTTGAGAAACGCCTTGTTTTCTAGGTTCACTCTCTCTTATGGCAAACAAAGAGAAATAAAAATAAAAACTAAACATACTTCCTGGTGGAGCTACTATCATAGTTCTTGTATCGTGTATCGCAAACCTAAATTTAGGATATGCATTTTCGTAATGTATTATGTACAGTAAGATACAGTGAAAATATATATTTAAACATTTAACAGCATAAATAATTCATTCAAGCAAGGAGGTGCCCAAAGCACTTCCATTGATATATGACTTGTGTAACATATACAAATTGTTGCTTATTATTCTTCCGCCCATTCATGTAACTTTTGCCCAAAAGAAACCCAAGTACGCACCCAAAATAAAGTTCAATACTTCAATGTCTACAGAGCTGAGATTACAATATACAAAAAGTTACTACAATACTATCGCTTCAAAAAAAGGTGAAAAACTATCTATGTAATATCAAGTATTAACAGTCAAATTTTAGAAGTTATCCCAATGCAAAGCGCTCTCCTCATGAAAACCATTTGGATTCTTCTTTTTTCCCTTGTTTGAGAGTTATCCCAACGCTTTGCTATGTAATATCAAGTATTAACTGTGGCTTAGATATGCTATGCCTATTATAACATTAACAAATACTTGTACTGTGAACTTGTGAAGTATGGGAAAGCAATCGGACTAAGCATCATGCTGGAGTGATTTAGCAGATAGTAACCCACCAGACTTATGAAGCTCATCATTTAGTGCCTCCAATCTCAACTGGAAATCATGTGCTTTCTTCTCCGCACTTCCCAATGCATCCAGGAACTCTGACTTAACCTATGCAACAACAACATTAGTAAAACAATTATTAGCAACCAAGCAAACCAATGCCATAGCACCCCAAAAAAAAAAAAGTCTCCCATGGATACTTCACCAGTTACTTGGTCACCGCTAGAACCATAGCATATTATGGGTACATACTTAGAATAATGCTATTTCTGAAATTACTACAAAACAAAATCTTGTTCCAAACGAATAGGGTCAGTTCAGGTCCTCCATTTAACTCTTATCAGAAGTCATTTTCCTCAATCACCTTTTAGAACCCTCAAATAAAGTTGTTCAAGTCTACTATTAATCAAAAGCTATCTGAAATACCCAAACTGGCTGAACGTCTGTATCACTTATTAAAGTTTCCACAAATGAACCAACACAGTAATCAAATTTCTACGCAAATCAAATACAATCAGCACAAATAACCAAAACCCTACACTCAACACGAAGTTGAAAGACAAATCGAAAGCAAAAGAGTGGAAAGGAAATGTTACCATCTGACGACACTGATAAGTGCAAAGCATCTGCTCGCTGGAGGGATCGTGAGAGGTCTGTGGCAATGGAGGGTCTTCATAGATAACCAGAGGACCATCGGCGGTCAAATTCGCAGCAGAAGGACTTGATTCTACGTTTTTCGTTTCCTTGGTGGTGGGGTTCACGTAGGGGTGGGCATCCGATCCGACGATCCTGATCTCGTTCCGATCTCATTCCATTTCATCCCGATTTTTTCGGGTCTGGGATTGAATAATTTCATCTTGATCCCGTTCTGTCCCGATCTAGAATGGGATAGGGTGAGATGGGATGAAGATTTTCAATCCCGCCAATTCCTTCCCGAGCTAATTTTTCAATATTTATTATTAATATTTTTATTTATTTATTTATTTTAAGATTGATAAATTGAGACTATCATTAGTTGATCACAAACAAAAGATTAATGGGCATTACGTGGCTTAGACTTTAGATGACAACTTCATTTGTCGCTCTTTTCTCCCTAACTGAGATCATATTAGTTGATAAAAAACAATGTCAATTGGTTCAATATGAGTAGCTTACAATCTGTTTTGAGTGGGTATTCAATATGTTGGTACTGTCACAACTTGCATGACTCGAGGATAAAAGAATTTGATTTCAGCAGTAAGTCATGTTCTATTTGTTATGGATGTTGCTACAAAATTTTTACCAACCTGAAATTAACTTTCATGTTTAGTTATGTTCTTTCAACCAGTATCTTTATCAATGGGTTTTGATATGCATAAATTTTGCTTAGGATTATGTATGAACATTGATCATTTGATACATTTGTCCAACCTATGTTAGCAATAGATTGTTGTATTGAATTGTAGTAGATTATGAATATGTTGTAATATGTTCTAGCAGATTATGATATTGCTTAGATTATGTTCAAAATTTATTCTAGTTGATTGTGTTATAATCTGATTACATTGAAAGAATGGGTTGTGTTCATATTATATTGAAGGAATCTGATTACAGCAGTTTCATCTGTGAAAGAATTGTTGTATAATAGGAAACAAGACGTTATATATACTAAAAACTGTAGCTGTTTTTTTTTGTACGTAGAAAAACTGTAAAGCACAGGGAATAGAGAAAGATAATTGCTAGAATTGTTTTATCTCTTGTTGAGAGATTGTGTGAGAATTGTCATATTCTTGTACCTTATTATTGAATATAGTGGAATCACCTCACCGTGGATGTAGGCACAATTCGCTGAACCACGTAAACTTTGTGTCTCTTGTGGTAGGTTTTTGATTTTCTATAATTATTTTAATTGCTAGTTGTTATATTTAATTGATTGGATCCTTGTGGCACTTGTGTGCAATTGTTAGTGTCTACCCGCTTCCGCAATAAGACACAACACTACCAAAACCCACTACTATTAGGAGATATGAAGATTACTGACACTGGTGAGGTCCAACGACAAAAGTATTTACTCAAGTTGTGGGTAGAAGAACGAGCATACCATCACACACACACACATTAAATGGTAGCGAAACCAAACTCCAATTATTACATATTGCTTATCCTTGACGAGCAAACAATTTATTTATTTATATTTAAATTTTGTTTTTACTCACTGTTGTTAAGGCTTGGTATTCATGTAAGCAGTTGTTTAAATTTCTATGTTAATCTAATCAAGCAATAGAAATTGGCCTAGACTTGAAAGCCTTCTAACAAAGATATAGCACATACTGATGCAAGTCTGCAGACCTCACGGAGATATCATTGTAACACGAGACGCCAGCAATATCTTTCATCATTGACTTGCAAGTTATCAATTCATCTTTCAACTCTTTCACTCCAAGGAGAACCTCTTTCAGTTTGATCAATTCTGATTTTGCTTGCTCTCTGCGTCCCTTCTCATCCAACAATTTTAGTTTCAGTAAGTTGTTCTTTCCATGAAAAAGATTTCAACTTCCTTGCTTCTTGTACTTCAAACTCCTGGTGAAAACAAAAGAAAATCTGGTAAACATCATGGCCATTATTGTTGAAATGTAATCCAATAAAATTTATAAGCTACCAAATACCGCCAGTCTGGAACCAATATGAATAGGAAAGAACGGAAACCTTTTTTATGTTTAAGAATGCAATGTATTTAACAGACTCTTTACAAATATTAAACTCCTTATCTTTGCAACTTGAAATGAATTAGAGAATATCCAAGCCAAACAGTCACCCAGAGAGTATTTTGATAAATTGGTGCAGAGCGAATTAAACTAAGGCCGAGTGTGATTACTAGAAAACATGTGGAGGAAAGAGTTTGCATGTAAAACTGTTTTTAGGTACATGGTACAGGGACCGTTTTAAAATGTTTTCAGGTAGCCTTTTATTTACATTTTTTTGATATATCTTAGAATTGATATTATTATTCCATCCAACTCACTAGGGCAACAATGGAGCATCACATTCTGAATCTTGGTATGAAAAAAACTCTCCTCGAGTTAAAACAAAACTCTGAAAACATAGCAATAAGATTCAATGTAACATACACTGATGAATGATGCTAGGGGAACAGAAAATTGAGCAAGTGTATAAATAAGGGATGAATCACTAGCACGATT
Source organism: Berberis thunbergii (assembly GCA_003290165.1). NCBI lineage: Eukaryota > Viridiplantae > Streptophyta > Magnoliopsida > Ranunculales > Berberidaceae > Berberis > Berberis thunbergii. The sequence continues at coordinate 58,734 of QNQO01002955.1, read as the reverse complement.
CCAAATGCAACCGATAGTAAGACTCACATAGTTCTTAAGCTCTTTTTGCAACCGCCTCACCAAAATACTTGATTTCGCTAGAATAACTTCTTGAAACTGAGAACTGAAATTCAATTGTTTCTTCTCCATTCTGTTTCTTTGAAGCAAACATCAATTGAAAGAAAAGGTGGCAAAAAAAAAAGTGGACTTTTTAGCAACTGTAGGTAGTTATGCACTCCTATACATATTTTTTAAACCAAACTGAGAATAAAAATGATATTCTACACAAGAATGATATGTTGAGGCAACATTTCTCTAAAGTTCGATAATTAGAAAATGAGATGCAAAAAGAACTGAATGGTAAGTTCTAAAAGGAATAATTCAATCATCTGGAAAAAATAAATTAGTCTTTTATGCATTGGAAAAGAAAATTTATACACAAATATTGACACTTCTTCTTCTTTTTTCAAAAAAGGAACAAGTCAAAATTTATTGAATGCAAGTTTTGTATCAACCAAGCTTTACACATTCAATGGGACGGAACTGAATGTCATTGTAGAAGAGCCATATATGAATGGGAAACAGGCCCGGCCTTGGGCATGTGCGGGAAGCTCGACTGCACAAGGCCCCAAATCCATAGGCCCCCCACCTGATTTTTATTTTATAGAATTTTTAATATATTATATATTCAAAATAATTTGCACTTAAGATGTGCCCAAATATAGTTGTTGCTCCAACATGCATCATTTCTTCATTTTTAGAAAAGGTCGTAGGTTCAAATTACTCCCTGCATTTTTATTTAATTTTTGGAACATCACTCATAGGTTCAAGTTACTCCCTAATCCAAGACAAGACAAATATTTTTTTAATACACGTATATGTATTTAGTTCCCTTGTGCAAGAGGGCTCCCAAATCCAAAGTGTCACAAACTCGATGAACACATCATGCATTGAAATATCTAGTTTTTCTTTGTACGTGAAAAAGGCCCACAAATTGAAGTACTCCCAAAATCAATTTCTTTTAGTAGACATCAAAGGAAATTATGTAAGTTTCAGTGTAAAAAAATGTCAAGTTTTAGTCTACAAACAGGGACTCTAAACTCCTAGGAACGGCACTGATGGGAAATATAGTAAATTTCTTCTATAATTGATGAAAAATGTGTGATTAACCTTAAAGATAAGGATAGAAAACTTCTCGCCTAATTGATGGTATGTCTGGACTCTGGAGGTGTGAGAAAAAAAATGGTGTCTCATCGTTTAATCCTTTTCTAATAAATTTATGGACTCCGATTCATAAGAAGATATGGATAGCAATTTTCTATAAGATTGGTTTGGTGCAACACACATATTGCTTAGAGTGGCTTTCTTTATGTAGAAATGGACCATATGTAGTCCCAGGCGCTAGGTGAGGTGAGGAGGTTGGTCTGGGCTCCTAGCTCGCCTAGGCATTGCATAGCATCCTGGCCAGCCTTTTGCTGAAAATTTTTGAAGCCTCTATACATCATTTCACAAGTTAATTTCACCAAAAAAAAATTTAAACTAAAAACATGAACTTCAAAGCATCATTAGTCATAATACAATATCAAAGGGAAGCGCCTAGGTGACCGCCCGAGACTACACCAATTTTAGGAGACGCCTAGGCTAGGTCAGGCAATGAGGTCATGAGATGCCTACCTAGTGCGCCTAGGCGACACCTCAGACTACATTGATGGAACAGTGTGGAGTAGAAAAGGTTTATGCGGGGTGACAAAATGATGAGGAGTCTCTTAATCGTCTCGTTTTACGATGCACTCATGCTTCATCTGTTTGAAATCAATGTGTCTGCTACTTTGGGATTTCTTGGGTGTTGCTTGATGTTTTACTCAATGTATGCAAAAGTTGGAAAAGTGAGGCTTTTAAGGAGCTATAACAATCATATAGAATAGTGTGCTCTTGCAGTTTGTTGGACCATTTAACTACAATGAAATGGGAAGTAATCCCAAATTCAGTTCTTGGGGAGAGAATGATGAATATGGAAGTATTTGGTCTTTTCTGAGATTAGGCTTCAGCTTGGAAGGAAAACGAGATGTTTCCTTCCAAAGATTTCTAAACACTTGAGACTTGGCAAGAACCAACACTGGAAGCCTATCATTATTTTTCTTGTTTCTCCTTGGTCTAGCTATGTTATCTTGTGGTATGCCACAAAATTTTATCTTTCAAAAAAGAAAGGGAAAAGTTCAAAGAGTACTGACCTCATTCAGGTGTTTCCTAAGATCCTCCAGCTGTTCTCTCAATACCTCTGATTCTTTCTCTCTTTACTGCTTGCTCGACACTCCATTCTTTCAAGCTATAACAGAAAGAAAGGGAAAGAAAAAAAAAAGTTATTGATAACTTACACATTGAAGCAATACACTTGAATGTGATAGTTATGAATCACTTACATCTGCACTTATTCTAGAAACAGAAAGTTGTGACTCTTTCTTTAGCAGCGTGAGCTCAATATCGATAAGTTTTTCTCCCTCTCTATGCTATCTGAAAGATGGCTAAATTTTTGCTCGAAGAGACAAGCTTTCTCATTAGCTAAAACTGCTAAAAACTCTTTTTTTACGAAGGTCGACTTCTTGTTTAAGCACTAAAATCAATATGACACCAAATCATTATAGCATAAATGGCATGAAAATACAAGTATTAATATAAATAAGAAATATAAAAAAACTTGCAATACCAAGGAGTAAATCCCAAGTTATCTTTCCTTGGTGATACTTTTGGAAAAGTACTAACTCAGAAGTGGGTTGCAGTATCTAACAAAAATATACACAAATGCAACACCAATGTGGATTCCATGAGTTTGTGCCATTTTGGGGAAATCGCAAATACCACATCACTGGTTAACCAAAATCATATATCCATAAGATCATCCACACAAACATGAGCTCATTCTAGCATTCTTAAGTTTGTCAAACTCAAAAAAGGGTTGTATCTCTGGAGAGTTTTAGACTTAAGACCATTCATTCTGACCAATTTGAAAAATTTATCAACAACATTCATTTAGATAAGTGTTTTGCAATGGATTCCCGTGTGAATAGCAAGAAAAAAAAATTGTTGGATTAAAAGCTACCTTTAACCATCTCAGTTGATTCAAATCAGGGGTATTATGATAGAACCCCAGTCTACCATGCTTATCAGAGGCATATGCACAGACAGTAAGACATCAGATTGCACTGCAGTATACTAGTGCTTTGCTGCAATATTCATATCAGCAAGTGGAAGCATTCGGTTATATGGTATTCAATGCATTTAGTTAGAGGGTATTCAATGCATTTAGTTAGAGGGTATTCAATATCAGCAAGTTGAGGCATTCAATTAACAAAATGGTTGAGTAAGTAAATGGTCTAAGCACAAGTGGTTATATTGACAAGTTGTTGACAGTCTGTAATATAAGCAAGTTTGTTACTGTAAACAAGTTGTTGGTTGCAAGTGAAGGACATGTATATAAGAAGAAATGTAAAAGAGTATTGGAGGATTCATTATGTAAAACTGATTTGTATAGAGCAATTGCTCTCTAGAGATTTAAGGCATCTCGAATAGCCTGTTTCACAATACATTTCAATACAACTTCAATTCCATTGTTTGTTCATTGGTGTTGTTTGCTTCTTATCAGCATTGTTTCTTCAACAAGGAACTTCTATTCTTGCAGAATTACTTGTTCAATTTGCTAGATCATATCAATTGGTATCATAGCAGTTTACTTGGGATAATAGGAAATACTACAAGTCAGGGTACGATGTCTGCAAGGGTAGATCTTTTGGAAGAGCAAAGGAGACTTCAAGAGGATATGAGAAGGACAATGCATTCCTTTGCACGGGGACTAGAACAGTTGAGTAAATTCCTTGAAAGATCCTACCAAATGGCCTTTTCTTTGGAGCAATCCAAGGAGGCGAAAGGTGTGGGTTTGGAGTAGCAAATTTCATTGGTAGAAGACAGGTTGGGAACCCATAACTCCAGACAAGAAACTTGTTTTAGAAAGCTTGAAATACCAAAAGTTGTAGATCCAGATCATGTTACTTTTGGTGCCTTGGTAAAGACATGTGCAAAAGCTGGCCAGTTTGATCGGGCACTGGAGGCAGTTCTGCTAAAGCGATTATATGATGTAGTCAAGAAGAAAGGTGTAGGTTTAACTTTTGCTTGTATGGGGATGACTTCATTTAGTGATGGACCAGCTGAGGAGCCTAATATTATTGATGTTGGTGAGATTAGACAGATAGCTGATTTGTCAACCAAGTCGAGGCTTCCATGGGCACAACATGAAGAAATGGTTTTAGCTAACATGCAAATTAAACCCGGTGAAGCTTGGGAGTATTCTTTCAGATAGGCCTTATGAAGGGTTTCAAAGACCCTGAAAGATGAATGTAAATTGGAAACTGTTGTAGGCTTTGAGAATGAGTTTTATCTTTTGGATAAGGTGTTGGACTGTCATTCCAAATCAGTGAGCTGCCGCTTTCCTTAAGAAGTTATAATTCAGTGGAGAGGGCTGCCCATTTTTTAGGATACTTGGGAAGATTTTGTATTAATTAGGCAACAAGTTTCGGAGTTTTACTTTGAGGACAAGGTGTTTGTTTTGGGGGAAGGAATTGATAGAACCCCAATTTGGCGTAGGCAGCAGCACAACCAGGGAAATGCAATGAGCCAACAAGGGCCATACCAACAAGGATTAGCAAGAGGATGGAACCATCTAACAACTAGGGGAAGGGTTAGCAAGCAAGTGGTTATTCTGTTACTTATGTTTTGTTGCTATTCTGTCAAGAAGAGTGCTCTGTTTACTCAAGTCAAGTTGGTTCAGAATGTAGTTATCAAGTTGTTGTTGCTCTGTCAACAACTGTGTTGCAGGTGGCATTTGGTCAAGTTGTTCTCTGATGTAACAGAAGTTGTTGCTTTGAATGATGGAATCACACATTGTATAAATAGATGTAGGAAGTACAATTGAGGGGGGTTGAATTATGATAAACTGAGCTATCGCTTTGTCTGAGGAGAGACAAGCCTCTCGAAAGCCTGAACATCTTGTAGAGACTATCTTTTTATGTCAATAGCAAGTTTTCCAATTTTGTTTATCTCATTTCTTGCTGTCTGGAATTATTCCATCTATTATCCTTGTTGTTTGAGAACAGCAGATCATATCAATTGGTATCAGAGCAATTCTCTCGGGATAATAGGAAAGCCTATAAGTTAGGGTACGATGTCTGCAAGGGTGGATCTTTTGGAAGAGCAAATGAAACTTCAAGAGGAGATGAAAAGGACAATGCAGTCCTTTGCACAGGGACTAGAACAATTGAGTAAATTCCTTGAAAGATCCTCACGAATGGCTTCTTCTTCGAAGGAATTCAAAGAAGCTAGTGTGGGCAAAGGTACTGATCTGAGCTCTGAATCTTTCAGTGTCTCATCATTGGTTAACTCTTCTACTAGCACCACTAGTGAATCATTGTCAGATGTTTCTGTAAATGAGGTTCATGTGTCAAACCATCCAGACAAAGTTGAGGGGTCTGTGTTTGATATTTGCCATGAAGGGCATGCTACAAGTGCTAGTAAATCAAAGAAAACAATACCTAGTCACACTATCAAGATAGTTGATTGCAAACCAACTAGTTCTTCATGCTCAAGCATCCATATTTCCAATGATTCAAAGAAATTCAAGTTTGTGCTTGTTTTCCTTCCTCCAGATATTATGTCAAAATTCTACAATAGGTTTTGTAAGCAACAACTTTGGCCTCCTTTCCATTACATGCTACCGTTCTCGGCGGATCATGGGGGGCGGTTTGATAGTTTTATTTGGGAGGAATATGTATTTGTTGCTCCAGCCTTTGAATTTGACAAACTTCTTGAAGAAATGTATGGTAAACTAAGGGAGAAAGGTGAGAGTTTTGTGGTTATGTCGATCTCCCTTGACAAAGAAGAAGAAGAAGCCCATAAGAAGAGTATCGAACATATACCATGGTTGTCATTGCCATTGAAGGATAGCAGCTGTCAAAAGCTTATTAGTTACTTTGATAGGTATCTTTGGGAGGCGTTGATTTCAGCCTCTAATTTCTATCTTTCCAAGTTCCAAAAATTTCTGGCAGTAAAACATATCATCATGAGAACTCCAGATTTGGTTACATGAACTGTGGATACATTATCTTTGCAGGGATCAATGTCTAGCTGCAAATGTTTCAAAAGAGTGTTTGTTGGCAGCAATAAAAGGAGATCCCAAATGTGCATATTATTGGGTGAATCTTGCCAAGGTATATTCAGTGGCTGGAGATTATAGAAGCTCAGGAAAGTGCTTAGAAAAGGCAGTAAAATTGGAGCCTAGTTGCATGTCTATTCGATATGCCATTGTAGTTCATAGAGTCAAGGTTGCATAAAAATGTCAAGCACTCTTTGATCAACTTTTATGTGCTGGAAATGAAATGGTCTCGATACTCAAAGCAGGAGATTCAACTGTGGTTGACCCTCACTTGGCATGGGTCGGGCTAGCTATGGTTCACCGACCACAACATGAGATTACAACGTCTTTTAAAGTTGGACAAAAAGATCTGACAGAGATGGAAGAGAGGGCAGCAAGATACTATGGTCCTTATATGAGTATTCAAAAAGTGGGACAGTTAGCCTATAAGTTGGAACTGCCCGCAGCTTCACAACTTCACCCAATCTTTCATGTTTTTCAATTACGGCAAGCAGTAGGAGATGCAATCACCTCAGCAACACTTCCTCCTCAAGTGAGTGTTGATTTAGAATTCTTAGTAACCTCAGAGAAGGTGTTGGAAACACGATCAAAATCATTGAACAACAAGTTTCCTGATGAGGTGTTAATACAATGGGAAAGATAGCCAGTGTGTGAGGCAACTTGGGTGGATTTTGGATTACTTCGACAACAGTTTCCTCAATTCCACCTTGAGGACAAATTAAAGGGCGTCTTCGAGGGGAGGTATTGATAGAACCCCAGTCTACCATACTTATCAGAGGCGTATGTATAGGCAGTAAGACATTAGATTGCACTGCAGTATACTAGTGCTCTGCTGCAATATTCATATCAGCAAGTGGATGCATTCAGTTAGAGGGTATTCAATGCATTAAGTTAGAGGGTATTCAATATCAGCAAGTTGAGGCATTCAGTTAACAAAATGGTTGAGTAAGTAAATGGTCTAAGCACAAGTGGTTAGATTGACAAGTTGTTGACAGTCTGTAATACAAGCAAGTTTGTCACTGTAAACAAATTGTTGGCAAGTGAAGCACGTGCATATAAGAAGAGATGTAAAAGAGTATTGGGGGATTCATTCTGTAAAACTGATTTGTACAGAGCAATTGCTTTCTGGAGATTTAAGGCATCTCGAATAGCCTGTTTCACAATACATTTCAATACAACCTCAATTCCATTGTTGTTCATTGGTGTTGTTTGCTTCTTATCGGCATTGTTTCTTCAACAAGGAGCTTTTATTCTTGTTGAATTACTTGTTTAATTTGCTAGATCACATCATAATATTGTGTTAAGAATATCGTCATGTACTTTGTAATTAATATACATGTGTATGCATATTCGTCCACACGTAAAATGTATAGAGATGTGTGAATGTGAATAAAGAGATTAATACCTCAAGTTCACTAGAAGACTTCATTTGTTTTGCAAGACGTTCTTGAAAATCAATGACCTCTTTCACGAGTTGCTATTGCAATGCTATTTCACGTCCTTTTGCAGCAGCAAGCTCTTCCACTGCATAACAAAATTGGTCATGAAATTTTTTCCTCTCAATTTCTAGGAGCATGTAAAACCGAGTCAGTGAGATAGCTCAAACTTATGTACAATAAATCAGCCAGTTCACAAGCAATTAAACAAGAAGTTTGGAGAATATCCATATCTTTATATCAATGTGATAAATTAGTATTCTAAGTAAAGCTTACTTTACCCATTTAACCAACGACCAATACGAACTCAAATCAATTATGACTGGTTCTGGATCCATCAGAAGTGTAACATATCAGAAACATAATATGACTTATACCCATTTGGAAAGTTACTAGCAATCAACCACTAATCACCTTATAATTCTATAAATGCCCTTAAAATTTTTGTGAGATTTCTTGATTTTATCACATAAAATGAAAACCTTACAAAATTGAAGATAATTCTAGTACTTCGAATTTTCTGTTTGATAACTGTGTTTGGTGGCATCACATAGCAAGTTTTTTAAGAAATTTTTTGAATGTTTACTTGATTGTAAATGCTAATATATGGAGAAACAGTTGTCACCTGTAAAAAATGGCTCGTGATCCTACCTTGTTTTTGTGTGCACGCGAATCGCTTTGACAAATGATACTGACTTTCATATGTTCCTGAATGTGCAATTAAAAGCCATATGGCTTTGGAAAAAATTATATAATATTTTTTTATTGTTCTCCTCTGATAATTTCATGTTTTCTTAGATGGTTAGTTCTTATAAACATAATAACAATATGAATGACTACTCCCAAAACACATTAACCTGGAGAGTAATGTTGAATTTTCCGATAGCCCACGACTCTTGAGGGAGGATCAACTTCCTTTGATTATCTACATGCTGCATTCCACTTTAGAATACGTTTTTATGGAGATCACTAGTTATTACAAGTTCTAAGAATGTTCCAAACAATTCAGAAACTGTTTAGTTTATTCACTTTGAGGCTAATTATTATTAAAGTGACAAAGGAGCTAGATAGACAACTTACAATAGAATTCCAATGAACATTCAACTATTCAAAAGACATTCCCATTGTACTCGAACTAGGAAAAAGCCAATGCCAAATGATGCCTATGATTTCCCTCACCAAGCAACTAGTACTTAAGCTTTTGTTGTTAAAAATGCAGTTGATGCTTTGGTTCAAAAACCCAACATATAGTCTATGGCAAGACTTTTCACAAAAACCACACTCCCTTTCAAATAGAGGTGATGTTGAGTTTGTGAGACAACGCAATTCAGGAATGACCTAAGAGCCACCAAACCATGACACAAGATAATAAACACACAACATCGAGCCCACCACAAAACACACGAGAAGTATTGATGATATGCATGCCCCTAAGGAAGAGAGCATCGTTGATCAGCAATCGATCACACATCAAATGAAAAACAACACACTAAGGGTGTGTTTGGTTGCATGGAATCCTATGCCATGAGAATCCATGAGGGGACCCCTACATTTTTGGCTAAATTGATATATCACTCCATATCCACCATTTGATTTTGTGATCAATGGTGGAAATGGAAGTCCCATGAACATGAGAATCCCAGTCCTTGGTCCCCCAAGGCATGTGATTCTCATGTTCACGAGACTTCCATTCCTACCATTGATAACAAAATCAAATAGTGCACGTGGAGTTATATCTCAAATTAGCCTAAAATATAAAGGCCCCTTCATGGATTCTCATGGGTTAAGATTCCATGTAACCAACACCTTATTTACCCGAAATTTTATGATCACTCCAAAAGAATAGATTCGTCAGCAAGCTTAGAATACAGAAAAATCAACAATAAGCCTTTCTCCCAATCCATTTCCAAACCCACCTATCGGGAACGCCCTTAAGAACAAAACTCATCATCCAGCAACCTGATATAGCCAATAACTCACCAACAACTCATCATTCTCACCCATGGAAAGTTTCACCCTCCTAAAGAAAAAGTACCAAATAGTGGATCCATCACCCATCAAAACAAAATTCGTAACCATTTCATTGCCTCATTGGAAAGCAAAGCATAAGACTTTCCTTACCTTCCATGAACCATGCCATAATTTTAACTTGTCGCCTTTTTCTACTTCATACTAAGGCTATGTTTGTTTTAGAAGAAAAGTTTCAATGGGAAAATCTTAATAAAAAACAAAAGAGCAAATTTAATTAAAAGTAGATCTATCATAATATTGTGGAACTACTGAATTTTAAATTCTATGAGGTATGTTGGGCTAAGGTAACTGATAGTATCGTACCACACTTGTGAAGTTCCTTATTTAGGGCTTCCACTCTCGATTGAAAATGTAATTGTTTCTCCACACCTTCCAATGCATCAGGGAATTCTGAGTTAACATGAAAATGACAGCATAAGTTCCTTTGAGCAATGAAAAGATAACCAAATGTATTCAACATTAGTAGATCAAGAAACAACTTGTTCATTTTTGACAATAGCAACACATTTGAACATTGCAAAACTTCTTCATTTTAAACATTAACAACACATTTAAACATTTCAAACTTAGAAAAAAGCTCCACTATTTCACTTTTAAGTTTTAAGATATCATAATATACGAAGAGGTGGAAAACAAGGTAGGATCATGAACCGTGTAAACAACTAGAGGCAATTACATATAGCAACATATATCCTATTCATTGAGGGGGTAAAAATAGGTCGTGACGAGTATTCAATTGGCGCTTCATCATTACTTGGTAACGGGGTTGTGTGGACACTTCTAAAAGAGTGGTGTGCCCGTGTGATCGTGTTTAACATGACCCTGGTACTTGTGTGACACTGTATTTTGGAATTTGAGATGCATAGCCTACATAAACAGAAAAGTTCATGTTTATAGCCTAGTAGTTTAATGTTATTCACTGTCATTTTCGCTAACAAAGCATATCGGGAGAGTTTGTTATTTATATCATAAGTTTATATTTATTATGTGTATAAAAGTATATATAATTAATGACACAACCCTATGTCCTCGAATCTTCTCTTATAGATTTTCCGTGTCTGATACCTCATACTCGTGCCTAAGTCTGACGTGTGTACCCGTATTTGTGCATCCCAGCTTTGTGACTATTACAACATGTTATTTGGATCAACTAGTAGTCTAGTATTCTAGAATCAAGGCGAATCAAGGCAGAACAAAATCTTGCCCCAGATTCCAGGGGTGATCTGTTGGATAAATCATGTTCCTTCAATCAATTCTACAATGCTCGACTTATACACTCATGTTTGGCTGCTATTAGTTTCAACAATCCGAGTTTATTTCAAAAATTAATGGTTTGTTGTTTAGGTTTGCTTATCGAAACAAAAACTATGGGTCTTTTCATCTTTCGAAGCTATCAATAATTGCATATATGTGTATCTAATAGTTTGCAATTAAGAAACAATCACTAGTCGAACTAAATCTATAGCATTTACGGGACAACCAATCCTGCTCACTTTATAAAACTACATTCTATGTTTTCCTTATTATCCTAAACGCTTCTCTCCACACTTGACTACGTAGTGTAAATAACCTCGATTTTTAAACGTCATTTCTTCAAAAGCACTGATTATAAAATCAAATTCTAATCAAATAAGTATAATTGGCACAAAGAGAAGCGTAATCAAACTCGTAAACTCAATTCTTTGATTGACTCGTTACCGTTTGACGACATTGGCAAGTGCAGAGCGTCTGATCATTCGCTGGATTATTATGAAAATGTTCTTGCAATGGTGGATCTTTATAGATGACCAAGGAATGATGATCGGGGGAGGAGAGATTATCATCAAACGTGATAGACTCCGCTCTTCGTTTCCTCGAAGGCGAAGTTATGACGATCATCTTTATTTCTAGGGTTTATCTCTGTATCTCGTTATTTCTACGGATGGAGGTTTTGATTCAGTTTGGAACCAAAAATGTTCTCTCGTCTCTTGTTTGCTTGTTTGGTGGTGTGTGTTTTGTGGTATTGGTAAAACAAAGGTGTGGATTTAAGGCGCCATTTTCATTCCAAAAAGGAAAAAAATGTTAAACAACCCCCAAGATCTTTTAGGCAACCCACCCAAACAAGTGACTCAAAAACACCAAGGGAACCCACAAAGTAGGGAGTAAAGAGTATGGGTGAAAATTTTCGATTGGATCAAAGGTAAAGGATTTCACAAAATAATTGCCACTTGTTTTCCCTCTAACTAGCTTTAGTCGAGAAAAATGAATAATAAGTTGATTTAGCATGTGGGGCAAATCTCATCTTAGCGAGAGTGAAATAGCGACTATACATACAACAAAACACGACTATTGATTAATAAATTGTCTTGCCTAAAGTGTGTGATGATCTTGGTGGTTGTCATGCATGCCACTGCATGGAGCTTATGTGCCTAGGGGTGGGCATAATTTCTCAAAACAGAAACTTAACCGGAAATGTGTCATATCATCCCGGTGCCAAATCGGACTGAATTTTTTTACTATTTCAGTTATAGTATTGAATCGGTTAGGTTCAGCTTCGGTTTGGGTTTCAATATACCAAACGAAACCAAATAATAAAATACGTGTTATTTTTTTAATTAACTATTCATTATAAGAGACAACTCTGCATAATAAATGTAAGTGAAAAAATAGATTTGCACATTAAAACATTAAAAATAAGTCAACTTTTTTTTTTCCTTCTATTTTCTTTATCTTTTTGTCTCACTCTCATGATTAAAAATATTTATTCTTGTTTTATTAGTGTCTCTCAATAGGGATAAGAAACTTAGATACCGGATAAGGGGCGGAGGGAAGTAATGAAGAATTTACACAAATTGAAAAAAATATGTAAGCTTTAGAACTCCATCAACAAGAGGTCGGAGTCAAGAATAATACACCAGATCGTTGCTTTCATTGTTGCGACAGTGGTGGAGATCTTGCTCTCCGCAATGGCAGACCTTGCGCGATCGAAGCAGATCTAGTAGAACATGTCCCTCTCCACTCTCAACACTTTTCCTCTCTGTCATCCTTTGTCAAACTCAAGTAGCTATAAACAAAAACTCCTATTTGAGATTAAAATCCACCCTTGAAAGAATCTTACAAACAACTAATAAATGGAAGAGGAACAAGAGATTTGAAACTTTTTTTTAACCTGTATGAAAATATGAAAAAGTGTCAATTTATATGTTTAAGATAATTATTGAAATTCTCCCATTTGTTTGATTAATTTACACACTGTAAAGTGGTTAGCTGAATTGAATAAAAACTGAATTTAGATAATAAAAAAATTGGACAAACCAAAATTGGTATCGAATCTTATCGAGATGGTGTGATACCAAAGATTTAATGGAGGAACGGTACCGGTATAAGGTAGTACTAGACCTGACCGAACCGTGCCCATCCCTATATGTGCTCGCCATAACTCACGTGAGATTTGCCCTATCTATGTGGCATGTTTTCTTTGACATTGTTATACTGATATGTTTTCATTTATATCAGTATAACAGTCAGGGTATAATTTCAAAACATACCAGAAGAGGAGGAGATTGAAATCGTATAATTTCAGGATGAATTCCAAAAAATGAAGAAGATGAATTTCAGTAGTACCAGAAGATGAATTCTAAAAAAATGAAGAAGATAAATTAACAAAAAGTTTGCAGATTGAAAACGTATCAGAAGAAGATGAAGAAGAAGAAGAAGAGGAGGCGCCGAGCGAGCGGAGCAGAGGAGCGTGACGAGGAGCAGATTTGGCATGGAGGAGCGAGCGGAGACTCTGAGGAGTCACCTTCGTTGATGAGGAGGAGGCTCTGAGGAGTCGCCTTCGTAGAGGAGGAGGCTCATGCGAGGTTTGAGGGTCCTTCTCGTGGCAAATACCCTCCCTCTGGCATGTGCCTGGGAGGGTCCGAACAACGAGCGGGCTACATGAGGGGGCTCTCTAGAATTATTCCACGTGGATATATGGAATGCTTTATTTGGATATTGCATAGTAACTTTCGATCAGAGGAATGTTTGATTTAGACATACGTGGCAAAGGTGGAGATATGAGTGTGTTTAGCTTTTGAATTTTCAAAAAATCAATCTATCTTACAATTCAGATAGGTCTTTTGTCCTACGTGGCAAAATTGTGTTTGTGGCAGAAGTTAAGTTAAAATTTCAAACACCCGATGCTTTCCTTTTCCTCACAGTTTTCTCTCTTTTCTCAAACCTCTCACTCTCTGCAATCTTCCCTCTCGAACTCTCACCCAAACTTCCCCCCTCATACACAAACCCCTCTACAACTTCTCCCCTCGCAATGGTGTTCGAAGCAGAGAAGAAGAAGGACCAAAGAAGGAGAGGAAAACTCTGACTGTTTCATCTTTCTCTCTCATTTCTTCTCTTCACTCTCTCTCCCGCTCTCTGCGAAGTGCCTTTGCAAATCTTCTTCTTCTCGAAGTGGCACGTGATCTGTTCAATTTGATCTCTATAGTGAGTGATTCTTTGGTTCTTTGAATTCGATGATCGTCAAGGTGAGTTTTTTATGCGTTCTTTGGCTACATCTGTCTAGGGTTTTGTTTTGGGAAATTGTTTGCAAGATTTGGAGTATTTTTGGTTTTGGTGAAGCAAAAGAGGAAATTTTTTGCCTTTCACTTCCATTTTCTTCTTCTCCACAAGGTTTTGGCCTTCTCCCTTGATTCTTCACCTCACTCTGCCAAAGGGAGAAAAAGGGTTTCTGGGTTGGTTCAACACTAAACTCTCATCCATCTCCCCCCAACAACACTCAACTATTCATACAAATACTCCCAGTGCAGCAATAGTCATTTTAGTCTGACTCATCCAAGCATTCTCTCGAATCTCTCTCATGGATCTCTCCTCACGATTTGAGGTTAGTTTCAGATCTCTCACGATTTCAGTTTAGTTTGAAGTCTGTCTCACGATTTCTCATATTTCAGTTTCAGTTTTAGTTTTGGTTGAAATCTCTCTCATGATTTCTCACCCAAGTTAGTATGTTGTGATCTCTCTTCGATTTGGTTAAAATCAACTCTATTTCAGCAGAAGATGCAAATTAGTTTGATAAAGCCCTTCTTCTTCTTAAACTTATATTGTTGTTGTTGTGGGTTTTCTAATTGGGTGCAGCAATTGATGGTGTCTCAGAAGAAGATTACAAGTTCTAAATGGGAAATTGCTTGGTTAGAAGAGGAAGAACTGCAAGATGTGCTCATGCTTCTTCTGTTGTCTCTTCTTCAAATCAGTCACTTTGACTTTCTCCTTTATATTGTTTTCTATCTTTCTTCCAAAATTTGTTCATAACTATTAACAATCAGCAGAAGATGAAAATTAGTTTGATAGAGTCCTTCTTTTTCTTCTTCTCTTAAACTTATATTGTTGTTGTTGTTGTTGGTTTTCTAATTGGGTGCAGCAATTGATGGTGTCTTAGAAGACGAATTGTTTATTACAAGTTCTAAGTGGGAAATTGCTTGGTTAGAAGAGGAGGACCAGCAAGATGTGCTCATGCTTCTTTTGCTGCCTCTTCTTCAGGTCAGTCACTCTCTGGCGTTCTCCTTTATATTGTTTTCTATCTTTCTTCCAAAATTTGTTCGTAACTATTAACAATACTTATGAACAGATTGAAATATTATGGTGGGTGTTTACTTCTAATTAATGAAGGATTTAGATTTGATTTTTAAATGAACATCTATTTACACTTTTGTTATTGAATTTTGCTTCTTTGAGTTATTATCTAGAGTAAATGAAAATCATGCTCAGTGAAGATGATAAGTGATTGCCTCCCCTGTGGTTGAATTTTTTTGAAGGCTTTCTCTTGGCTAAAGATGGCCATCTACTATGGATACTCTTGGTGGAAAATGGTGATAATGCCGGAGAGCGCAATCCACACCTCAGCGTATTTTAGCGGGAACCACTTCTCTCAGCCTTCAATCTAATCGCCATGTTCAGGTATTCCTTTTTAATGTTTTGCTTTTATTTGAGTTTTTTTAAGTTATGGGGTTTGTTAGATTGCTTGCTTGCAGCTTGCTAGCTTAATTTGCTTTAATTTCATATTATTGTCATTGATCATGACTTCCTAATATTTGGTTTCAGAAATGAGTGTTTTAGAATAATGTCAATTCCAGAAGAAAAAAGGTATGATGGAAAATTTTTCATGTTACACCTTTTTATAGTCTTCGCTTTTAGTTAAATGGATGGTTGGATTGCTTATTGAATTGATAGTTGGTCCAAAAAGATAGCTCAATTGTAAAGTTTGGGTTGCAATCTAAAAACATTTCCTTTTTCTTTTCAGGGATCGCTAACCTTGCATTGTGCCTGACCGTAATTATGGACAACATAGTTCAAAAAGCTTCTCATTGGGAAGTCCCAAGTAAGTTCTTCCTACAAATGTTTCATCTATTTAGATTATATGCATGCCTTAATTAAATGATCATTTTGGTGTGTGGAGATATTATGTGGTGTTCATGGCATTGATTGCTATTATAAAATTTTATGACAGGTTAAACAAGTTTAAATATTGAAAAATACAGATGAAACTTTGTCAAAATTTTGATTTTTTAATTGTTCATGACATTTATTGTCATTATAGTCACTTATGTGAAGTATAATTTCTTATGACATGTTCAGATAAATTACTTCATTAAAAAAAATTACATTTTTTTTTATATAATGATATTGTATGCATGTCTCTTCGACTGTTTTTAACCTGTTTCCAAGTGATTAAATTTGACCAAATTTAACTAAAATGTTTATAAAGTTTAATTGAATTTAGAATGCCTTGAAACCTTTTAGCTTACATGCTAAAATACAACTTTCATTGGAGATCTAATTTAATTGATTTAGATAAAATTTATAGAGAAATTTAGAGACATAAATAGTCATATAAGAAAAAAAATAATAGGAGTGTTGTAGGCACGGGTAATAATCCCAACTTCATGATTGCGAGATTTGATCGTATTGGTTTCAGTCATGCATATTCATTTGTTAATAATCCCAACTTCATGATTGCAAGATGTACAGTAATGTGGTTTGCTTTCTTTTGCCAAAATTTACAAACACAAACCTCTCCCTTTTCCTCTCACACAAGCAAATCTCTCACACAAATCTCTCTCACGCAGCAAAAACATCCATTTCACGAAATCGCCTTTGTTGAAGGAATTATGGGGTCTAAAGATGCTTATCTCATGGAAGAAGGTGGTGGTGGTGGGATTTCATTTGGTGGATCTCATGGAATAAGCAAGGTTTAAATCCAGTAGAGGTAAGCAACTCTTCTTCACTGTCCCTCTCCAGTTTTTTCGATTTTTTTTCTTTGCTTTTAAGTATGTATACAGTGTTTTACTAAACTGAATGTAGCATCAATTGAAACCAAAATAACATGGGAAATTTGTTGGAGATTAAATTCCTTAGCACATTGGTTGCATTGATCAGTGTTATTAACTTTTTATGCGTTTAATGAGTATTAAAATTTGTTCCAAAGTTAATTCATCGTAAGTTTTTTTTGTAAAATGAAATAAAAATCCAATTGCGATTATTCAAAAATTTCGTGAAGGTACAATGTACTCTGTAGTAGTGTCAATGGCACGGGTATTACACTAGTTTACATACATTGTTACTTCGTTACAACTCTTCCCTCTCTTAAACCCCAACGACACCTGAAAAACTTTCCCAATAAGAGCACCCTCTCTTAAACCCCTCCCAAACACAGTACTCTCTCTCTCTCTCTCGCGCGCGCGCTCGCTCTCTGCAGCAACTCTCTAATGGCGTCTTTATTCAAAGCGATCTCCAAAGCCTCCTCTCTCTGCTCATCATCTCCATCTCGCTCAGAATCATTTCACCTGAAATCAATGGCGCTTGGTTCCGCTCGTTCGTACGCTAGGGTTTCTGGGAAGGAGAAGGGCAAAGAGAAAGAGGAGAGAATCGTAGAGGTAGCGGAACCAGAAGTCACAGATGTTCCTACATCTGGTATAAGCCGTCCATTGTCGGAGATTCTCAAAGAACTCAACAAAAAGCTTCCTGATTCTGTGATCAAAGTGCGTATGGAAGGCGGAGTTCTCCTCAAATATGTCCCCTGGTAATCTTCGTTTAAATTATCGAACAATTGCACATTAATCTTTGCTTTACGTTTAAATTCTCAATTTTTTTAGGATTCTGAATTCATGTTACTATTGTCAAGTGTGACACAGAAAATGATTTTATGCAAGTCAAGCGAACCTTTAAACTTTGGAAATTGTGGAGATATTAGAGAATGTGCGATCTTTGTGGGGTTAGATTCTAACAAGAAGCGGGGTGAAGGTGAATTGAAGACATATCTGAAAAATCAAATGTCAATAGCGAGGGAAATAAAACATTGAATACATGTGAGGTTGAGCAATAAAGGTGTGTAGATTGGAGTGTCGAAGCATGTGGAGATGAATCAAGAAGGTGAAATAGAATGTTGAAGCCAGTAAAGTGGCTGTAATAGTGTGCTGTGAAGTCTTTGTTTAGATGAACAAATAGAATGTCTAAGGAAAGTGGAGTGAAGGAACAAAAGCAAGTTGTTTGGAGTGTTAAATGGATGACCAAAAGGTCTATTAGAGGAGTATTGAGAGAACTAGCAAAAACCCGTAGTCTTGGTGTGTCAAAAGCAAGTAGAGTTTGTGATAGAGTTTCTAAAGTGTAGAGGTTTTCACCCTTCGCATTACAGTCTTAACCAATGTGCTCCTCGGTTGTTGCACTCGACAGCCATACTTTACACTGTTTGTGTAGGTGCAGGTACAGGCTCAACCAGCTAATTTATACCCCAAATTTTCTGAAGTGTATGGAGGCCTTGCACCCTTTGCATAACAATCTTTAACAATGTGCTCCTTAATTGTCAGTTGTCGCACTTTACAGCCATACTTTGATATATTTTTGACAACCACAGGGGAGTCTAAGAAGTTAGAAATGGCAAAAAGCAAAAGAAAAATATAAGGAAGAGAGAATGCGAGAGATTATTTGGAAATTAGATTTTTTGTACTTAATTGTTTCTGATCCTTTGGTGTTTGAAAATTTTTCCGAAAGATAGAAACTCTACTCAAAATAATAGTTGTTGCAATTTATTTATTCATTATTAAATTTTTAATTTCCTATACCGTGTACCAGTAGGTCATCACACCCCCTGCCTGCACCCATACCACATATCAAAACAATCTTTGATCTTAGTAGATACCTTTAAGTGGATGAATAAATTTCACAGTATCATGTGTTCTCACTAGAATATTAAGGAAATATCTTTTATGAGTTTTGATCTTTATTCTACTTGCACATTTTTCTGAAAGAATGAATGTGGCCGTGGTGATTGAAATATTTGAAAAGAAGGATAATTTGGTGTTTCCTCTCTTTTATTTGGGATCTTTGCCAGGGGATCCACCCTTATTTTTTAGGTTACCCAATTATTGATTCATTTTAGATTCACGCGTATGGCTATGATAATGAAATCCTCTCCTAAATAGCTAATTTATCACGTGAATACCATGAAAAAAGGAAAATGGTATGATCTTTTTGGTTTAATGGTTTTAGTCATTATGGCTCTCCAAAAGCTGTTGCCTGTTGTGTCATTTTGGAGTACATAGCTTCTTCAAGTCATTCCATGCTCACTAGGGCGTTCTTATCCAGATTCAATTTTGTTGCAATCTCTAGGAAGGCACTACTTTTTTCTGGTTGTGTAATCTACACAAGATTTTTGTAAAACTTGCATTCAACTCTTGCTTACCCAGCATTTTTTGGTTGCTTGTAGGCATATTGTTAACAGGATCATGAACTTGCATGCCCCAGGTTTGTCAAAGCTGTTTCTATATGTTCTGATTTAATGTCATTTCAAGTAGTAACACTTGGTTGTGACTACTTTGCAAGTATAAAAATATTCATATGATCTGCCCAATGTAGAATGGTCTGGTGAGGTCAGAAACATCACATATTCTGCTGATGGCAAGTCCGTGACTGTCGTTTATCGTGTAACTCTCTACGGTACTGATGCAGAGGTATCTTTCTCACTTTACTTTTTATAAGGTCTCACATTCTTGTACATGTACATGCAACCATGGTATCTTTTTCAATTCAGCAACAAGATAGATAGTGCCGATGATGGCTAGTAACATATGTCACCTCAAGATACAATCTAGTTTTTCAAATTTACTAGCGTATCATACTAATTGTGTGTGGACAGTACCATTTTTGAAATTTTAACGAGTTAGTTGATCAATCATGTCCCATCTTATCTTATCTTCGTCATGGGTTGTTTTTTTTCTTCTGACCACATGCTGAAGTGTCTCAGAATTGAGCCTTTAGATGACCAATCAATTCTTGTTACCAATTCCTTGTTTACTTGAGCTATGTGACTACTTGTTAAGCCAGTTTCAGCCGTTTAGCTTTAGACTATTAAACAGTAACGGTGTCTAGTACCAATGTGACATATAAGAGCTAATCTGGGGGATGTTGTGGGGCTTTTTGCGACCTGTGTTTTAGCATTGGTTCCTTTATATAAGTGCACCTGTTAAGGCTTAAGCTATTGGTGTAAAGTAGTATTTAGCATTGTATTAGAGTTCTTGATCTTGAGGTTGGTGGTTCAAGTATTTTAACCTTTCTGCCTAAGGGGGAATATTAGAAATTGTTTGCACCATTGAGGTGTTGTTGCTCTTCACTGTCCATCTATGTTCAACCTCCTTGGACTTCAGTATTCATCTTATGCCTTATCTAACTGCCTCGACCTTTTGGAATAAACCGGTATTCAGCATGAATGGAGGGTAGTCGGTCTTGAGAGGTTGTATATGTGTCTGTCTAAGGTGTATTCTCCTTGGGTGTTACTGCATGTTTTTCCTCAATCACTCAGATGTATAAAATTGCACCCTCTAACAGCTCGAACTTTTAAAGTGAAGTGGTAACAAACCGTGTCAAATACGTTTTAGAAGTGTAGCTGTGAAACCATACTTAATGCGTTGGATCCTCTAACTTGCAAGTTGCATCAAATGGTTGCTTGTATTCTAGTTAAAGTTGTTATCAGTCACCTCCAACTTGATTGAACCCTTTCCTAATAGAAGTTGCACTACTTAATTTTCCAGAATTACCACCCATTTCTCATTTTGTTTTTAGCGTACATTGATCAACCACTTGTTGTTCTCAATATCCTCGATCTTTACCACTATGGGTTTTACTTTACAACCATGTTTGTTGACTACCCAACTTTAAGTTCCGCAAGGAAGTTTTGATCTACTTGTTATCTTGTAAAATCTTCATTTGAATTTGATCAGTAGTTGCCATTCTCATGGGATAGTTCAACCGAGAGAATTCTCCTAACTTTCTAGTTGGAAGCAAGGAAAAATAAGTTTCAATTTTTATTATTTTACCCCGGTTTTCTGCATTTTCCTTCGGAGGAGGTTTAGCTTACGCTGTTAGTACTTTAGTCTTTTTTTTGGTGGTGGGATCTAAATAGTGCTGATCGTGTATTGCCATTCTTTGTTTCATATCAAAGTTTGATGAATTAACAACTCATAAAATTCTTAGCTCAAATTAACAGAGATTTGGTTAATACCCTTGTTGTCCATTTGAAACATACATGACGAACAATACAATTATAATAAGAATTTGTAGGAAAAGTCTAATGAAATTCCGGAAAAACTGACTTCTTCCTTTGGGTTGTTTTTAAAGATTTACAGGGAATCATGTGGAACTGCCTCTGTTGGTGACACCGGTTATGGTGATCCAGTTCAGAAGGCAGAAGGAATGGCATTTCGCCGAGCTTGTGCACGTCTTGGGCTTGGACTTCATCTATACCATGAAGATATGTCATAAGAAGATATCCCCGTACAATACAAATTTTGGCTTTCCATTCAAATATCTGGCCAGAGTCTGAAGTTGGATGGAATTGGATGGCTGCTTCTGATTGCCGCATGCCACATGTATATGTGATCGAAATGTTAGTTTTTGTATCTATTTCCAGATTCTCCTTTTATCGTTTTGTAGTTTGAAACCTTGTGGATTTGCTAAAAATGATATTTGATGGTTAAATTATACGAACATGTTTTTTCTCACAAGTAGATTTGGTGAGCAGAAATCGTGATGCAGGTAACTCCAAATGGGCTGGACCTAGCCTTGGCCTTGGATCTTTTTTATTCTATGCAAAACTGCCTATGAGACTACGAGTGTGTACAGGTAACTCCAAGCCTTTCTATTAGCAAAAACAAATAAAAAAATACTCCAAGCCATTCAAAGTAGTTTGTGCAGATCCAGTTCATTTTACTTAAAGCCACCAACTTTGCACCCCGTGATTTTTACGTCTCTCTTCCTTTTTATTCTATTTTACTTACTTTTATTTTCTTTCAATTCTTGCACGAATAGATTTTTGTGTGCCTCTATTGGAATAGAGTATGATAGTAGAATTTATTATATCTAGCATATCATCCTATATATATATATATATATATATATTTTTTTTCCCCTTGGAAGGCTGTTCGCCCGTGATTTTTATACACCAACATTTTTTCACTGCTAGAGTAGACTGGATGTATAAACTTATACATGGGATCAGAAAACCTTTATATATCCTCTCATAATTTCTCATGTGTCGAGATGCCAATCAAAACACCTTGTACATCCTCTTATACTATCTCATCAGATGAGATGCCCTCGGAACAGATTGTTACACTATACCCAACGTACCATCCATCATAGTCCGAGATCAAACCAACTTAAAATTATTATAAAAAAAAGGCTTAGAAAAATAAACATGTTTGGGATATGCAGAGCAGGTGAGAATACTTTTGGCAGAATTCTTACAAACCCCTCTCACTCTCACTAGTCACTACTTTAGGATGAAAGCAAAGTAGCAGCGAGCATAATTATATTCCTTACATTTCAAGATTTCCCTGGTAACCT
The DNA here is from genome assembly GCA_003290165.1 of Berberis thunbergii. Lineage (NCBI taxonomy): Eukaryota > Viridiplantae > Streptophyta > Magnoliopsida > Ranunculales > Berberidaceae > Berberis > Berberis thunbergii. The sequence continues at coordinate 36,222 of QNQO01002955.1, read as the reverse complement.
TTGAAACTCAACCCGGCCGAGTTGAGTTGAGTTGAGTTGAATAGTGAGCTAGGTAGGAATGTGGGGCCAACAATACTGTAGAAGTTCTGGAGACATGCATGTTAGTTGCTGCAGTGGAAATGAGTGGGATGAGTTTGTTGCCACTTTCCAGTCAAAGTATGTAGAAGTTGGACACAGCTGGCCATTCTCTCTTTCAGTCCCCACCAGTCCCACTTGTTCTCAGCCCTAGACAACAAATATGTCTTCCTTTTCCTTTTCTTCTACTATTACTTCTTTCTTTTTCAGGGTTCTTCTGTTTACTTGCAAATGGATGGGTTTTAACTAAGCCAGTCTGTTCCTCCTTCTTGTTCACTTTCCTTTGTGTATCTCAAGGTTCATCGATCCATTGTATTCGTTTTGACATGATAAATATCTTGTAATTAGTTGCCTAAACGATTTCAACAGGAGATCAGAACCTCGAACCATTAAGAATTTTGAGCAAGTGTGACTAGAGCAACAATCTTTTGATGAATTCTACTAATAGCATCCCATGGTAGGATCCTAAATTACAACTTGCTTTGGGTTTTGATAGGGCATCAAGAGTTCTGAGCAAGTGTGACAATTTTTTAAGCGCTGCTAACAAGACCCTAAATTTTTTTTTATAAACTACTACCTCCTTTAATGCCAACTCCCATGGATTTTTTTAGGAATTCGGATGAGACTTAAAAGTTATTGCATCCAATAATCGAGGAAGAAGGAAAAGGAAATCGGTTTCGATTTTGAGCTTTGAGCTTTGAAGTGTCCTCTGTCAGGGTTACATATTTTAAATATTTCCCAGCCAGCACATACCTCATCCTCCAACATACCAAAGCTTTATTTTGATTGTCGGTAACGGATGTTTTGAATCAAAACATTAGTTTGTCATCATCGAAACCAAGTTACCTACGAATGGTTCCAATTCTGGTAGGACAGTAGGACTACAACCGACTCGAAACCAATCCATTGACACCCCTAGATTATAATCATTTTACTTGGGAAATAGTTTAGTCATGCTCATCAATCAAGAGATAAGCAACTGGCCTCATTGTTTATTGTCTAATCTAAAATGCCATCCCTTTAGATGCTCAATTTCTAAAGTGCCATTCTGTTGTTGTGTATGGGAGAATGGAGGATTGTTGGAATACCTGGAGTCACAGGCTTTTCATAACGACACTTGCAGTGGGGCTCACATTCTTTTGATATCCTAAAGCTGGATTATATGTGCTTCCTTGAACTAGAATCTCTTTTTCTTTAGTCATAGCTAAAACCTAGAATTCCATAACAACTGAAGATGCTGTAGAAGATATAAATTTTGCATAACATGAGAGCGCGCTCAAATGCCCTGTGAAAAATGTACAACATGCATTTTTTGTTAACTCTTGCCCTTTCTTTCCTTTTGTGAGATTTAAAATTGCACAAGGCAAGCAGGGGACTGAAGAACTTATAGATGTTAACCTTGTAAATTATATTGATCATGTTCATACACCTTGGTGAATAAAATCACTATGAAATCCATCCAGTTAATTAACTTGAATTCATGTTTATAATGGAATCTAATTAGGTTGGTTGACTTTATGGTAGGACTATTTATTGAGTTCACTTTGCCTGTATTTAGTAAACATTCCTTTCAGCATCTTTTGCTCTTACTCAAAGCAAAGATAGAAATTCCACATAATTCCTTCATCACTCCTCTGCCAAAAAAGTGAGTGAGTGGCTTCCTGCTAAGAAAGAAATGAATGCTTTGGTCTGGTCTCTCTAGCTAGTACAACAGAGGTATCTTATGACATGCTCTGTTGGCCTGTTGTCGTAGTTTTCTCAAAGACATGGATGGTGTCATATGATGGGTTTGTGTTGTGAAGAGGAAGTTTTACAAAATGATGGAGGGTTCTGATACATACTTTTTGTTTTACAAGGGAACTTTTTAGAATTTAATCTTATATTTACATGCTCCCTGTAATTTTAATCTTATTGAAATGAGAATAAGGAGTGGGTGTTAATTTAGGGTGTGTAATCTGATGCGGTTCATTCATGTGGGACTTGTCTTGACCATTTATATGCCTCGCCAACTCCAATCCGAGCAAAACAACTCACTAATGAAGAAAATTGTTTTCAGTATTTTCACACATGGACCATTGAGATGACCCTACATATATCACTCCCACTTAAGATCTACATCAAAGTTTCATCAAGTCAATTTGCCAGTTTTGGATTCGATCTAGTGATATGCTAAACCAGCCTAAACTTAATTCAATGAAAGGAAATAGGTTACTCCCAAGACTCAGATCATTGAAACTTGTACCAACACTAAAGATACATTTTTACTCAAATTTTAGCTGCTATTAATCCCAAAATTAAGTATCTATTACAATAGGATTTTTTCTAGAGACCCAAGCCTAGGGTTGAACAAAAAATTGATCAAATCGATTAAACCGATCGAACCGATCTAAACCAAACCAATCAGTTCAGTTTAAATTCGGTTCGGATTGGTTTCGATTTTAAAAAATTTTAAATCGAAGTGGTCGGTTCGATTTTCGATTTTTATTTGATTTTAACTGACCAAACCGAACCGACTGAATATATATATATATATATATATATTATAATAATACAATATGTTTAAAATAGTCAGTCGGTTTGGTTTTATTTCGATTTTAGTCTGTTCGGTTCGGTTACGGTTTGCATAAATTAGAATCGGTTCGGTTTTCGATTGGTTTTGTTAACGGTCGGTTCGGTTTCAGTTTGAAAATTTTAGAACTGACCTAAGTCGGTTCAATTCACGGTTTAGGTGAAAAATCGAACCGACTTCGGTTTTCAGCCCTAGCCAGACCTGTCTCTCTAGAAAAGTATATCACATTAGTAAGACAATATTTATCTTAAAATAAAGGAGTTGCTATGTGTATTCGACCCGTTTGGCTCGATTGCACCAACTTTAGTTTACATGTTTAACTAATAAAATTACTTAGTGTACCCGTTTGGCTCGATTGCACCAACTTCTTAGCCCTAATGTACCTGACAACTATCACTAAATCGGAACCGGCTAATCAAAAAAGGAAGGTAATAGTCCATTTTGGTTGTGAAAGGGGAGAGAAACCTGATAAAAGGTTAAAGAATCATATTCGATCCAACAGTAAAAAGAAGTGTGAGTGCAAATTTAAGTTGAGAGGGGTCCCACTGGAGAATGACCATTGAAGTTTGCAAGTGAGATGTGGAACCCACAATCATCTTCGATTAGAGTCACTTGTTGGCCATTCGTTTGCTGAAAAATTGAACGTAGAGAAAATTATTTATGTGAAGAATATGGTGAAGGCTCTAGTGAGCCCTCAGAACATCTTGTCTCGGTTGAAAGAGAGGTCGGCGAGTAATATCTCGACTATGAAGCATATTTACAATCTAGTTTGTCAGCTAAAGGTATTGGAACAAATAGGCATAGCGGTTTTGCAGCATACTCTAGAGTTGTTGAGGGTGCATAAATACATAGAGTGACATTCTGTTGATTAGGGGAATAGAGTTACAAACATTTTTTGGACGCATCCTAAATCTATTCAGTTGGCAAAGTGTTTTCTACATATAGATTGCACGTATAAAACTAACCGCTATAGGATGCTGCTGTTTGAGATTGTTGGTCTGACATCGACTGGGAAGACCTTCAACGTTGCATTCTGTTTCATGTGTTCGGAGAAGGAAGAGTCTTATTCTTGGACATTGGATGTTGCAGGAATTTTTTAGCCAGACAACCTGCCAAGCTTGTTTGTGACTGATAGAGAACTGGCTTTGATCAAGGCTATTGAACGAGTTTTCCCCAAGGCAAGGAGATTATTGTGCACATGGCAAATCAATACAAATGTCGAGAAAATTTGTAAGAGTCGCTTTGAGGACAATGACTGATGGGTTGACTTTATAGATTCATTTTCAGAATTGTATAGATCAAGTTTAGAAGATAAATGGAACAAATCCACAGCTGAGTTTGATAGAAGATGGGCAAACTACCCTAAGTGTTTGGAATATCTCAAAATAGTTTGGTATCCCCATAAGGAGTATTTTGTCTATGCATGGACGGATAAATTTATGCATTTTGGACAACGCTCAACAGGTTGAGTTGAAGGTGCACACTCGAAGTTGAAACACTCGTTGCAAAACTCCCAAGGAACATTTCTTAATGTCTGGAAAAAGATACATGAAATGATCAAAATCCAACTGATTGAGATAGAGTCGTCGTTCCAGTATAGTCTGACGAAGGTGAAGGCTGAACATAACTTCACTATATTTTCCTTACTTCATGAGTTCTTGGCGTGCAAGCCAATTGATTTTATAAATGCAGAAATTTTGAGGTGTCAAAGTGTGGGGTTTGACCCTGTAAAGTGTGGTTGTGTGCTTTGAACCACGCATGGATTACCTTGCGTTCACGAACTTACAAGTTATCTAACTCCCACAGGGCAAATTCCAGTACACACCGTAAACAAGTATTGGCTGCAGCTTAGCACAACACCTATTCGTGAATGTGGCGATGTAATTTTAGACCCAGTGTTCGACGCCCTTGTGAATAGGTTCAATGAATCAAGTCTTGATCAGAAGTTGGTCATGAAGAGGAAGCTTATCGAGTTGACTTCTTCGGATGACAGTGTCATGGTTGAACCATTTGCACTTTTGGCTGGAAAGGGGTGACTGGAAAAGAAGATGTTGGCTAAGCACGAGAAGTCCACTAAAAGGGATCCCTCGAGTCACGAATACACCATGACACAAAAAGAAATGAAATGCAAGAGTAAAAAAGTGTTAATAAAAAGGATAAGTCGATAATTCATAACAATAGATTGATGTGGTAGATTTCATCTTGGATACGAGATTATGTTTACGACGTTGTCAACGTCTCAAGCAACAAAATTGTGGCTTCCGATGCATTGCCAAGTTCCTTCAGTATGATGACGAAAACGGTTGGAAACAAGTGCGGAAATAGCTATTGATGGAGCTTGAGTGTAATGTAGCGTTGTGACTTGCAATGTGGCACGAGGAAGGAGTAAAGGTTGTGAAGGATGCTTTGGTCATTCTAGAAAATCAGGTGCGGATAGATAGGGGAAGTTGGTTTATGGATCCCGACATGTTAGAGCTTGCAGTGACTCGTTACCAGTGCGTCTTTATTTGTTATGGGAATCAAAATACGACTTGTTTTCCATATGTTTACCCAGCACCACATTTTGACTCAGGACACGTATGTTTCATGACACACTTGGCTCAGAGCAGTCACTATATCGTCCTTCATATGCAACCAAACCCACCATTTCCCCCTACAGTACCAACCTGGCTGTGTCAAATGTTTCCTTCAGTCCACTTGTTGAAGAGTAGTTTCGAGGTCCAACTCGGTATTGGTGCGACGATGCTGAACAAATTTAATGAAAAGAATAAGAAGAATGCAAATAAGTTGACCGAGGTAGTGACCATAAACTGATGCACATATTGTATATTGCTAACCATTGTTGTTATGAAAAGTTGTAACTCACAAATGTAAATGAAAGTCGAAGCATTGTTTTGTTAGACAAGTCACCATTTTTTTTGTCAACGAAAGCCTTGTATATTTGCGAGAATTTGTTAATATATTATACGGAATGTTTCACTCGTGTTAGTTTGATATTTTGTTTATGTATGATGCGATAATGCGACTTTGCGAAATCAGATAAAAAAAGGTGGACACAAACGTAAAACATGGGACAAGTAAGCTCAATCTAAGCCCATGGAACTTTCACATCAAGGTTTTAGGTTAAAAACATTATAAAACAAAGTTTAAAATTGAATTACTTTGAAATACTTCGGCGGAAAACATTAGAAAACTAAGTTTAAAAACATAAGAAAAAATTTCAGGGCCCACAGTGGACAATTCGATCAAACCTACTATTCTCGCATTGGCCACAGCGGAAACGACAATTTTTTTCTTCTAATTTTTTACTGTATGCACTACGAAATGCACAAAACATAAAAAAACTCACAGGCAGAATGCGCAAAAGTTAGTATACTTCGCAGCCTCCACTGCGCAGCATGTTGGATTCCTGGCAGCTCAGAATGCAAACAGTAAAAGAATTTGAAATCAAAATTTGTGTTCGCAACAGGCACTGCGACCAAGCCTGGATAAGTCGCAGCAACCATTGCGAGGAAACCAAGATGTTTCGCAACATATGGTGCGACTAATTTTGGGTTCTATGCCGTGTCAAATGCAAACAGTAAAAAATTTGAAAACCGGGTTCGCAGCAGGCACTGCGATCAAACCTTGTTACTTCACATCACGCACTGCGACCAAACCAGGAAGTTTCGCAGCACGTAATGTGACTAAACATTGTTTATGTGCAGTACCAAATGCGAACATTACAAAATTAAAAAAAAATGTTTTGTTCACAAACCCAAATGCGATGTATCCCAGTTAGTTCGCATTGGCCATTGCGAACAATACAAAATCCTGCATTTTTTTTTAAAATTTTGTTCTTAAACTTGGTTTTAAACTTAGGGCAATGACCTACAAAATTCATGTCCTTGATTTATCAAACTCTTGATAGATTTCATGATTTTTTTATGCTTATTCTTCTTGTTCTTTTACCTTTTTACTCACCAGTTATACATTAATGTGATAAATTTTTTTAATCAAAATAATGACATTGGGGACCAAAAATGAAAGAGTTAGGTCACGGTGGTCATAATTTGTCATGTTCCTAAGTTTAAAATCCAAAAGTGACATATGGTAATTGTAGGAAATTCATATGGTATTTGTTTGATTGAGTATTTGATTGGGGTATTTGAGTGTTGCAGAAGTAAATATCATAGGGTACGTCCTGATAATGAGACAATTTGTGCTTTTGCGGAGCGTTGGTAACCAGAGATAAATACTTTATACCTACCTTTTGGAGATATGATCATCACCCTGGACGATGTCTACCATATAACTCATTTGCTGATTATTGATTAGTCGGTTAGAACAACGACTGCAGTGATGGTAGATGAATGTGTTGCATTATTAGTGGATGGTTTGGAGGTTGAAAGTAAATAAGCAAAAACCCATGTCAAGAAGCATGACAAATCTGTGAAAATGAGGTTTATTCAGGAACAATGTTGTAGACAAGCCACAGACGCTAATTCTCTTTAAAGGAAACAACAAGTGTGTAGGGGTTACTTGTTGTTTCTTCTGGGTATGACTCTATTTGTCGATAAAAATGGAACAATGATTCATATTGAATATTTGAAGATACTGATGGAGGTGGCCGATGTTAACAAGTATGCATGGGGTGTCCCAAGTTTGGCATTCTTGTTTCGTCAGTTGGCAGCGCTAGCAAAGAGAGAACGATGCAAATTGCTAGATATTTGCCTCTTTTGGAGGTATATATAATAATTTCATAATCTTTGTTTATGTTGTTTTCTTTTATAGGCATGGATATATGACCACTTTAGACTATGAGGTAATGCAAAACAGTCGTGGGATGCTAGACTCCCTACCATAGCTAAGTCGGAACCCCCACAAATTATAAGGGTTTGGACGAACAAATCATCACTTTTAGAGAGCAATTGTAAAGTCCAAAACTTTCTTCCCCACCATTTCTAGCCTGAAAAATCCAAATTTTATTCCTTCCATCTAGCATAATGTGTTGGAAATTTTGCATTTCCAATTTTATTGAATTAGTAAATTGTGTAATGTAAGCTCACAACATTAGGTCCCTTATGCAAGTCTTTGACCAACAGTCGTGTTGGTTTAATTATGTCTTCTAGGAACATGTACGTAATGTTTCATTTCCTATAAGTAGAATCTAAATTTGATCATATGAGATATCCAAAAGATTAGCAATTCATCATTACAACAACAACCTAGCACTCGAAAGAAGAGTTTACATTCAAATCAAACATGTTCTTTATTGTTCATCTCAAAGTCAATTCTATTTCTATTTGCATGAGTTTTCTGTCCTAAAGTGCATTAGGAACATAGACGGATATGTTGTATCTTGGGAGACTAATGACCATCAACGTTTCATCGAGACGGGTCAAATATTGTCTTAAGGACATTGCATTAAGCAAGCTTCAGATTATCCTATCGCCCTACTGTTACTGTTACAGATTGTTTTCCAATATAATGTGCTTCTGAGAATCTTAAGATTTCATGTACGAGTCAAATTATCACCTAATTTTTTGTCATTCACCTCAAAATGAAGGATTATATATCTTAGATTAAATCTTTATTCAAACTAAAATTTTATGTTGTGTTGTACAATTATACTCACGACCCTTAAAATATGATGTGTGTGAAGAAATTAAGAGCTTCTATTCGATGTGTGATGTGTGGCGTTCATCTTGATTGTCAAAATATTCCGATACTACACTAACCATGATCATGTATTTTGTTCAAAACAATTTTATAATTGAAGAGTTATTTTGTCACATAAATAAATGTAGTTGTAGTTACGTCACTTCTTTCTCTGTCGCTTGGCTTGTATGGAATACACACACACACCATAACGAAAAAGGGGATACATTTTTTGTTTTTATCAACCCTTGGGTATTGTACAAAACAGAGCAAAATATGATTGATGAGTTTATGCACAATGTAGGGTTTTGTGGTTTAAAAAACTTTGTACCTCTATCAAGGTGGTTTAGAAAGCAAGTATATATAATATAAAAAAAATCTTATATTTCTTTGTATAATTTTGACACCAAAAATTAAACAGTAATACAAGGTTTACTATTCACTTTTCCCGTGATTTAAGTTTGAAACCTTCCGTTCCGTTTTTACCACTAGTTGCCATATACTTCACATCCGTTGGCTAGACCATATCACTATACAGCTTACGATGGCACCTACGTAAAATCTAATCTCAATAACGGGGATATTTGTCGAAAAAATCCATAAAATATTCTATGGTCGGATCAGATGACAACTATAATAATAATGTAGGGTGTGTATATAATACATGTCTGCATAATATGTAAGGATCCTTTCCAACCTTTAGCTTTCTCTCTTCCCTTCCCTTCCCTTCCCTCCCTTTCTTTTCTCTCTCTATCTCTTTCTCTTCTTTCCCTCCTAACCTAATTGTGATCTTCTTCTATAGTTCTTCAAAGTTAGAGATCTAGTTGGGTTTTTTTTAATTAAGTAGTTGTTGTTGTGTTGGTTGTAAAGTTTATCAAGAGAGGAGAGGAGAGGAGAGGAGAGGAGAAGAGAAGAGATGACTCCAGCTAATTTAGCAGGACAGTTTGGTGACACAACTTACACTAAAGTGTTTGTTGGTGGCTTAGCATGGGAGACCCAAAGAGAGGCCATGAAGAAATACTTTGAACAGTTTGGTGAGATTTTGGAGGCTGTTGTCATCACTGACAAGAATACTGGAAGATCTAAAGGCTATGGATTTGTAAGTTTTTTTTCTTCCTTATTTTTGTAGGGGGGTTTTAAGTGATTTTTTGATTGTGTATTCTGTATTGTGTTAGATGTCTTCATGTTTGATTGCTTTATTAGATCTTATCTGATTTATTTGTTGGTGGTGGGAGAGGAGTCCATTATTGGTGTTCATATTCATATTTATTATCACTTCTCTTTTTTTCCATAAGGATCTCATTAGAGTGAATCAAAATCTATAATTCTCATAAATAATGAAAAATATCTGGATCTACTTTTTTTTTTTTTTTTCACTATTCTGCAAAATTGATATTAAGAAGTTTGGGTTTTGTGTATCGATCATCAGGTAACGTTCCGAGATCCGGAATCTGCCATGAAAGCTTGTGTGGATGCTGCTCCTGTTATTGATGGGAGAAGGGCTAATTGCAATCTTGCTTCTTTGGGTGTTCAAAGATCTAGACCTTCTACACCCAAACATGGTTTGTTCTTCCTTTCTTTTATTTTGTTTTTCTAGGGGTTTTAATTCAGGTGACTGTCTCCATCCACATTTCAGTTATCCATTTTGGGATTGACATGGAAATCATTTCAAGATAATTTCTTGTATTTTTCAGATCTAGTGACTCTATTCTAAAAAATTGGTGTTTTGGTTGTCATTTTATGAGAGAAAAAAACAATACATTAGTACTTGTTTACATTTGTATCTTTGGAAAAAAGTACATTTTCAATATACCTCTTTATGTTACCAATCTCATAAATGATATTACGGAGATATACTTGTATATCAACTTGAATGTGCATGTTATTTGATACGCGAAGGCGAATCAAAACCCCTCTATATCGACACTCAAAAGGTTTTTATCTTGAACTACATTGTATTATTATCAAATTTAGACATAATAGTGTAAACAAAAAGAATGGCGAGCAACGCAAACTTTTTTATTCTTTTATTTTTGCATTGTTGAAAATCACACAAAACAACAAAGTAACAAACAAGCAAAGCGAATGTTGGTTATAAAAAAACTTCGTAGTAGTTGTTAGTCAGATAGGAGTATTTTCTTTTCTTTGAACGGGAGTTATGTACATAGAAGAAACAATTTTTTTTTTTCATATAAAATGCATATTTTTCTGTCATTGGTGATTTCTATGGAATCTTTGGTGGTTTGCTTTGAGATTGCCCAAGCTATTGACCAAATGAAATCCTATTATAATTAAGCTTGTATTAATTATGAAATAAATGTTGATTTATTGTTTTGTTTGGTATTTGGTTGATCATCAGGTGGGGCCACCAGGAACTTTAGGGTTATGAACTCCACAATACACACAACTGGTGGAATTCAAGGTGGTGGGGTTGGAACGACTTTCCCTTCAGCAGCAACATTTCCTCATTATGCCATCCAACAAGGATTTCCTTATAATGTCTATGGGTAAGTTTTTAAGGACTCTCCCTTATTTATAAATGAAATGGGATGGATATATAGTAGTACTACTACTACATGTGGTTTGCCAGCTTCATCACTCACTTTCTCCTTCTTCCTTATAAAGATAGCTAGCTAGCTAGCTAGTGATTTCATGCATCATGTCATGTCATGCATGAGCATTCATGTTCACTTCATCATTTATACTACATTGCACCTTCACTTTAGCTCTCTTTTCTCATTTACACACTTCACACATATACAATATGAGAAGAGTTGCTAAAAACATTCAACATTCTCATCTCCAAGACTGGAATTAGTGATGTTCTCCATCTTTGTCTTCCCCCCTAGCTCTTCCACACTCTCACACACACGAATTCAAAACCAATGCATGCATGCATGCCTACAAACTCATCACAAAATGAAGAATGAATGCGGATCAGCAGTACTAGTGGTGGGTGCATGTTAGGTTGTTCCTTGGTTTTATGATCTTTTACCTTGGCCATTGTTTTGTTTGTAATCTTTCCTTTAGAAATATTCAAATTAAAATTTAAACACCCATCATGGCATCATAAAAGTGATCAGATAAAGTAATCATGTTTATTTTTTAAAGCTGTTTTATCATAAAGCAAAAGGAGGGTATATATATTGTTTTTGTTCTATTAATATCCAGTGCTAAGTTTTCATTATCAACTAAGCTTTAATTTGAATATTTTTTTGAAGAAAATTAAATATACATTTCCTATTTGGTATCTAAACGTTCATGTTCAATTACTTATAATCGATTTTCTTAATAGCAAATGTTCTCTGGTTTTAACCTTCTCTGATTCATTTTTAGTTTTTTTTTTTTTTTTTTTTTTATTTAATTGTGTAGTTAAGAGATCTCGCAGAACCTGCAAATTACTGGGGTTATAATCAGTTGGAACCCCACATTGTTGAAACTATATATATACACATTATGGTGCACATGGATACGTGAAATGTGGCAGCTTTTTGTTTTGATGCTAGTAATAACACAGTGACAGAGAAGACTAGGACTGAGTGAGACTAAAATAGCATATGAAAGTGGGGAAATTAGTACTTACAAATTTACATGCGCATATATGAGCTGTGTTGAAGTAAAAGTGCATGACCACCTTCCATGTGAAAGACAGCATGCGTAATAGGGCAGGACCCTTCCTTTTTTAGTCACATGGTTCATGCACGTGCATTCTCATATGCCCTTGTCTCTCTCACGTGCCATCATCTTTGGGATATTATTATATCAATTATCAAGTTCATCAAAGCTTTTATATGATGCACATTATATTCTAACATCTTGTTTTGTTTTGTTTTGTTTTGTTTGTTTTAGGTACTCTTCTTACTCGCCGGATTACACTTATCCCGCGGTTGGTGCCCTTTTTATCAAATGAAATTCATTTATAATGTTTTCAATTAGTGTTGTTTTTTCGACAAGTTGAAGCAATGACAATTCAATTTGTCAAGACTAGTCCACTCTCATTGTTCATGGGCTTTGATCGCTAGCTTGAGAAATCATAAGATTCGTGTTCACTGACAACTTAAGTATTAGTGTACATAACAACTTAAGTATGAGCTTTAAAATTCGAGTATCCAAATTTCAATAATAATTCAAAAGTTTTGGAATTTCGACTTTATTTGAGATTATAACAATTAACAAATATGCTTTATTATAATTTTTTTGTTCAGAGTTACTATGGTGTATATGGAGGAGGTGCAGCAGCAAGCCAATACCCTATGTACGGGGCAGGAACGAATGGGATGCTAACAGGTGGCGGTGCGGCTTTGTATCCGTATCTCCAATTCGGGCAGGGTACAGGTGGAGCAACCGCTTACGCAACGGGGCAGGGCGGGTACAGCTTGCAGTACCCGCACCATCTGTTTCCATACTCCACCATGAACTCCACTGCCTTTCCTCAGCACTATGGTGGGACTATGTCCCTTGGCCCCTCCCCACCAACACCTGCAGGTTTGTCACATTTTACTCACTCCCCTTTCTATTCCTTTAGTCTAATTATCATGAAATTTCAAGGTTTGATTTGGTTTGTTTTAGAGCAAAACAATCCAAATCGAACCGAATATTTCAAAATATTGAACCAAAGATATAGTCGGATTAGTTCATTACGGTCATATATGATTTTATTTATTTTTAAATTATATGATATGGGTTACTAATATCTATAACAGTGTGTTTTACTCTACAACAGGCTTGACAACAATGGCACTCACAGCACCAACTCTTCATGCTGCAACACCTCATCCATACAGAATCATCCCTGCTACTCATTTCACTCCAACAGCACCTGAGCAACCTTCGGCTTAACCATGGTTAATTCTCTCTCTTTATCTCTCTGTCTCTCTCTCTGAAGTTTTTCTCTCTATCAAGTTTCTTTCTCTAACACAAAGCTCAAGTGTTGGAAAAGGCCTTTGGGGTCCCTTTCCAAACACCCACCCCTTCTCTCCCACATTTTAAAGTTCCCCCATAGGGACTAAAGTGTGTGTGAAGTCACCATGTTAGGCAACATGGATAAGTGCACTCCAAGTCTCCCTACTCTTTCATGGGCATCTCTTTGGCTCAAGATGAGCAAAATCAATGCATCTTCATCAACTTTGGCCATCTCATGGCAAAGTTGCAATTAACTCATCTAACCAATGGCCTTCTTCGAAAAGGCTAACCTGAACCGACCCGACTCAACCAACCCACCAACCCAAACCCTAACTTGGGATCTTGCACGAATGTAAATTCAACAACACAAATGGGGCAAGTCTCACTTACTTTCTAGCAAATCTAGGGCATGGGTGCCCTTAGTGTTTTGTGTTAACTTCATCAACCTTCTGGAGTTTAGGCATGTTTAGGGCATTGGGTGCCCTAAACTTTTGTGTTAGGTTAACTTCATCAACCCTAGAGATATAGTTGTGTGTGTTTATTCATGGGATATATACCCTCCCAATCTTTGTTTTCACAAAAAGAACCCTAGAATTTAGGTGTCTTCTTTTTCAAAATGACCAAAAAAATTTGTTGAGTTTGATGTGTTTTTAAAAACAACACTTTACCAACCCAACCTCATTTAACACACACCCCTTCACCTTCCCTTGGGGAAAGAGGGAAGGTGACCCAAAAACTAACCCAAAAACACAAAACTAGCTCTTTTGGTAGAGAGTAGTAGTTGCTTTGTACATTTCATCATGGCTAAACTAGGGTTGACTTGCATGGTGCATGGTGGGAAGTGCTAATGCTTGTTTTTGGCATCTTAGGCTTCTCATGCATCAAACATGGAAGAGAGCTCCATTAATGGCTTTTGGAGCTCATTTCCTTTTCTAGGAAAAAAATGTCCCTTTCTTTCCTCTTTCACTCTCCTCTTTGTTTAGTGAATGTAACCCTAGGGAATATTTTGGGTCTCTTGGGTTCATCTCTAACTAACCCTCTTCCTTCTTCAACCATGGTTAGGACCAAGGTCATCATCTTCATCTCACTCTATGTCTCTCTGTCACTCTCTCAATCTCAATCTCTCTGTCTCTCTTGATGAGTTTTTTATATTGAGAACCTAGATGATTATATATATGTTGTAATGGATGTTCTAAGCTTCGGATTGTAATAACTAGGCATAAGACTTGATCATCATCTTTCCATGTCTTCTGATGGTACATTAGAGAGTATGTTGTAGAAGTTAATCAGATACTATTTGACTTATTATTAGTGTTAATTAATGTTTTAATTTGTTCATGACAAGGAAGAAGATTGTGTGTTATTCCTTCCTAGTCTTACATTTTACTTTCTTCGTAGTATGAATGTCCTTGCACTGGTGGCATATCGAGAACCTTCAATGTGCTAAAAGCCCCAAAACTCTTCCGTGCTGGATCTAAGCAAGGGAGATTAATCATCAAAGAACAAAATGTTTCCAATTCTTCATTAATATTATATAATACGACGGCTTGTTACCTGGAATGGCATATTCTTTTCTCCACTCGGTATCCCTTCATTACCCATTTCCGATGAAAATGAACCATTGATCAAACATAAATACCCTCCTAAATTCAAGACAGAACATCCTTTGTTCACTTTAACAGGGTTTGGATGGCTTGGAACTCTTCTCTACTCAGCATCAAAGGTTACCATATGGCAAAAAAATATAGATTTAACCCTGGAGGTTCATGTTGTACCGTCCAAATATAATAAGGAACACCTCCACACTTCCTCCATATTCCCCAAGTGCAAGTTTTATCCTTGCTCTTACTACCTTATACTGATTAGCAACCTACACCCATTACACCATGCACCCAAGAGTGTTAAATCTATTAAGTATTAACAACAAAGAACCTCGTCGTCGGAAGCACCATCTTCACCATACTCCACGAAGTAAATGATTGTTGCTTCTGCCAGTATCCCCAACATAGTGGCACGACGTACACCGTAGAGCCGGAGAGATGGAAGGCTCGATATGGTGGAGAGATTGAAACACTTGGTTACTAGTGTTGGCGCGTTGAGAGCACCACCATATCGAACCTTCCATTTGGACCTCGGGCGTGAGGTTTTATCTTAAAAATGCATTGTTGCTATTAGGGAGTGAACCATCTCCTTATAAACCTTAGTGACGACTCATTCTTACTTGATGTGTGACTATTCAAGCCAACTCCATCCCAACAACTAGTTAAGGTCCAATTCAATTAAATACCTTCCCGACCCAACATATAAAGGATTGATCCGCGATGGCCTTGTTCTAAATGCAATATGAATCGGGTTTTTTTCCCCTTCCTTTTCAAGTTTTCTCAAAAGTTTTACAATTTATTAAAACTTCATTTTCATCATATAAATTATCTAATTAATTGTTCATTGGAATGTGGTTTTTTTTTAAAGGCAAGCGTATCATCCGTGGGTATAGAACTCAAAATGTGGGATTGAGGAGGGCTTATGTGAACTATGCACATGACCCCATCTTGCACACATATTCCATCCGTTGAATCTAATTAAAAGAAATCTAACGGTCAAATTAAATCTCTATCTCTCTCTCTATCATATTACAAATTAAATCTCTCTTTCTCACATTACAAATTAAACCACACATCACTTATTACAAATTAAACCAAATTTTTCACTTTTTTTTCACCAAAATCTACACAATTCAACAAATATCTCGAGAAAAATCAAATGGTCCAAGTTTAATAGAACACACATCTCTAGGTAAATCTAACGGTCCAAATTTAATAGTATACTCATCTCGAGAAAAATCTAATGGTCCAAATTTAATTAATTCACGCATCTCGAGATAAGTACACAATTAAATTTGTACCGTTAGATTTAACCAGAGATCTTTTACCAAAATCTAAACGGTTCAACACGCCTCGAGGACAATCCACAGGTTGATCTTTCACCAAAATCTAATGGTTAGATTTACCTATAGATGTGTGTTCCATTATATTTGAACCGTTAGATTTTTCTTGAGATGAGTGTACTATTAAATTTGGACCATTAGATTTACCTAGAGATGTGTGTTCCACACTCACTCATTTTTTTCACCAAATAGAACTCACATCTTTAGGTAAATTCAACGGTCCAAATTTAATGTTACACTAATCTCGAGAAAAATCTAATGGTCCAAATTTAATGGAATGCACATGTCAAGGTAAATCTAACATCCAAATTTAATAGTTCACATTGAATTTGGACCGTTAGATTGTTCTCGAGATGAATGCACTATTAAATTTGGATCGTTAGATTTACCTAGAGATGTGTGTTCTATTAAATTTGACCATTTTATTTTTATCGAGATGTGTGTTGAATTGTGCAGATTTTGGTGAAAAAAAATAAGTGAAAAATGTGGTTTAATTTGTAATAAGTGATGTGTGGTTTAATTTGTAATGTGAGAGAAAGAGAGAGATTTAATTTGTAATGAGAGAGAGAGATAGAGATAGATTTAATTTGACCGTTAGATTTCTTTTACTTAGATCCAACGGATGGAATATGTGTGCCGAATGAGGTCATGTGCATAGTGCACATGAGCCCCTCTCAATCCCAAAATGTGGGGGTTAAACCACCACAACCTTAACCATCAAACCATGCTACCATTGGCGTGGTATTAGTTCCACTTGTCTTGTATATGATATCGGTACCACAACACCATATAATCATAAGATGATATTAACTCGATGTGACAATAGCAAGTAGAAGAGGGGGAAATCCTTTTGCCTAGAAGAACAAAAACTTGGTTCATTGAAAACACTGTCAAACAAAATTTTGTCAGCAGGCTTTTGATGAACATTTTGGGAGTCTTTCTTAAGATCTAGGCCCCTAGTGCCATATCGGCGCTAAGGGAGGCTGAAGAACATGTTGAAGAAGAAAAAAAAATGAAGATGAAGAACATAAGAATGAAGAACAAATAAATAACAAAAGAACACAAGAAGAAGAACAACAACAACAACAAATGAGGATTGGAGGGTATTGAGCCTCCCTTAGCGCCGATCTGGGGCTAGGGGCCTGGCTCTTAAGAATTGTTGACATTTTGGACACCAAAAAGGACAATGGCAACTACTTAAAGAGATAAGACAGAATGACCAGCCTTAACCTCCTCATCTTTATAAGTAGTTGATACCAAATCTAGAAAGAAAATAAAATGATAAAAACTTGGACCTGGACCAACAATGACCTATTATGCAACATAGCAACCAAGGGTGAGAACGATGAATGTTGTTAATTAAAATCAATATCAAGGACTATGATTTCGTCTTTTGAAGTTATTTTGATTTTTTATTTTAAGAATATGTCAAATATATATGAAACGCAGAAAAGTCATATACAAATAAATTAACGTAATAAACACATTAAATATATTAAATGAAGCCTAAGTACACAAGTATCCCTATAAATGTATTTTCATAATTTTTTGGGTTTTACACAAAAATATCAAAATCTACAAAAAATGACAAAATATTTCGGCCGAAAAAATTTAATTTACTTTATAACTCTTTGATAGTTGTAAGCATTGAAAGAGACTTGATTTAGGAGATAATTGGAAATAATTATTGTGTGAAGGGAGAGACGTTGGGAAGAGAAACTTAGTGGAACTAGTTTTCCTATTTTTTGGTTAATGATTGGGTAATTGGAAACGTGGAAAGAATCTTTAACCATATTTTTTTCTATCATTAAAATAGAAGATAGCCCAAAGATTCATCTATTAGATGTATCAGATCCAATGGTGGAGAGTGTTAACCTCACCGAGTTCTGTGAGGTTCTCATTGAATCACGACTCTTCTTGTTACATTCCCTATATTCTACATGTACATATACTTCATATTTTTGAATAAGACAATCAAGATTTTGGTAACTCATTTCATGGTATCAGAGTCTCAACCCTATTATTCGATTTCTTTGCCATCATGAATTCTACAAATGAGGCTTTAAATCCAATTAATGTTGAAGTTGACAAGTCCAATTATATCTTATGGAAGACTATCTTAATGGACGTGGTTTATGGGACATTGTGCATGGTTTTGAATCTCAACCAAGTGAAACAAGTGCAAAGAAATTCCAAGAGTGGGAGATGAATAATTCTAAAATTATTCCATGGATTCGCTCAACTTGTATGCAATTATTGCTTGGTTTATTCGTAAGGTTGCATCTGCTAAATAAGTTTGGGGCAAACTCAGGGCCTGTTCATTCGGCATTGTACTCATGGTGACACATTTCTTCTTTTATACGTTGATGATAAAATCCTGAAAAGAAATGTCTTAAAGGGAATTTTTGACACTAAGAGTTTCCTATCTCAGTAGTTTGAAATGAAGGATTTTGGTGATTTTACATATTTTCTGGGTATGAAGTTGGTTGTCGTTCCTAGGGTTGTTTTTCTAAACGAATATGCTTCAGAAATTAATCTATCCATGCTTCATTTTTCTGATGGCAAAGTTTCTGATACTCCGTTTGCCATTAATGTCAAGCTTCGCGCCCACTTATGGTTTACCTCTCCGGGATCCTACATTTTATCATCAGCTAGTTGGGATGCTCACCTACTTGACCATTACCATACCCAAGATTGCCCATGCTATCCACATTCTTTCGCAGTTCACGGCCTCTCCTTGCACTGAGCATTACTATGCGGTATTCATGATTGTTCGTTATCTTCGCACACTCTCCATCATGGCTTTTTACTTTCATCTACTTCCTCTCCCACGCTTTCTACTTACTTTGATGCTGATTAGGTTGGGGATGTGACATATCACAAGTCCACTACTGTTTTTCTGTATTTCTAGGTGACACCTCTGCTGAAATTGTTTGGCTTCGACGTCTTCTTGGTGATCTTGGTGTCTTGCAATCACATTCCACCACTCTTTATCGCGACAGTAAGAGTGCCGTTCACATTTCACACAACGAAGTCTTCCATGAACGCACGAAGCACATTGAGCTTGACTGCAATCTTGTTCGACATCATTATTGCCAAGGCACCATCACTCTTCCTCGTATTTCTACCGAGTTCCAGTTTGCAGGTCTTTTGACCAAATCTCACACTGTAACTCGCTTCACCTCTTTTACTTCCAAACTTCATTTGTTGTCATTACCAACACCTAAAGTTTGAAGGGGGCTGATAGTTGTAACCGTTAGAAGAGAGTTGATTAGGAGATAATTTGGGAATTGAAGAATTGTATTTAGAATATTCATGTTGTATTCCCTAATTCTACATGTACATATACTTCATATTTGTGAATAAGATAATCAAGATTTCGGTAACCCCTTTCATGTTTTGGGGTTACACGAAAAATGCTGAAATTTACGAAAAATACATGAAATATTTCGAAATAACTCATCAAAATAATGTATTTTTCGATTATGGTGCTTTAAATTTCAAGATTTCACAAAAGAAATATTTCGCGAATGAAGTTTATTAGTTGTCTTGGTTTAAGTTATTTTCATGTGAATGGCGGTTTTTAAAGATTTTATTTTATTAGTTGCACAATAAAGTCACAAATATTATGTACAATCGAAACCAATTTTAACTCATTATACAAAAATATTAAAATAGAATAATCACAACATATTTTCATTTATTTTAATGCACGACCACGTAGTAAGCCTATCTACTCAGATAGTTTGACTATAATAGCAAGTTTAAGTTCAAATCAATGTTTCATTCAAAGCAACACTTTCATTTTTTTTTTTCTAACTCAGTAAGCACTAAATGAAAATATTATTTATTTATTTATTTATTTTTACATTTTCTCCGTTCATTTCACGAGAACTTATGTTTTAGTATGGTTACACAAGATAGATGTAAATATTTTTGATATCTGATTAATACTTATAATGCCAATTCATGCTGGTGTCACCACCCTATCTCTCCAAGATATAGTAAAAGTAACAAAGAACTAAAAAGTATATATATAGTTATACACACACACACACACACGTACATTTCAAGTTTATTAGCTGTCTTTGAGCCATTTTCATGTGAATGACAGTTTAAAATACACACGCACATATATATATTCAAGTTGATTAGCTATCTCTGAGTTAGGGGTGGGCACGGTCCGGATCGGTTCCAAATTTGGAGGAACCTAACTCGAACCGTTTAAAATTAACGGATCCGGTCCAGTCCAGATCCCCTCATTTTGAACATTGGAACCGAACCTAACTCGAACCGTTTAGAACGGTCCGATTCCTACGGTTCCAAACGGTTCCAAATCTACAACAAATCATTCTATTCGCAATTCACACATAGTACAATTCAAACATCCAATTCAAACCAATCTATCAAACAATATAGAATGTGTCTACAGCTCAGCTGTCCTGAAACAATATGATAGGGTTCTCAAACCAATCTCTCAAACAATATGATAATAACACTGCAGAAATACAGAAATGTTTGAAGAAAACATAGGGTTCTCATATAACAAAGTGACATGTCTTAAATGTACGAGGAATAAAAGATTACAAACATGACAACGGTTAGGAAATTATATAGCCTTGCAGAAATTGATAGCATACATTCACATTCAAAGTATTACTATAGCAGAAATTGATACCATTCAAAAACAGAATTGTAAAAAAAATAATGGTGAATTTTGATTTACCCTTGAATTTCAAGAAATTGGGGTCTGAGCTCATCTCCAACCCCAATTGCATCTAAAACCCTCCACCCATTCTTGAATAGGGTCAACGACGTTCCACCAGTTCGAAGTGAATCGGCTTGCTCCAACACTAAGGATCGAACACCAAGCCTAAAAACATAATTAAATCTTGTAAGTTTTCATTCAACTAAAACATTTAAGGGAGATAGTGTGTGATTCGTACCTGTGAAGGGATAGAGCAGTGGCAAGACCAGTAATTTCAGCACCGACAATGACCACGTCCTCCTTCCGAGGTTCGACGGATGATGAAGAAATGGGGTTCGTAGTTAGAGATTGGATTCGAAAAGGAGAGTTTCTTATTCTTGTTGTTGTAGTGGGAAAGTGGAGGTCAGGTGAGTGAGATGGAGAAGGTGAGATTGGGAAGTGAAGAAGAGCAAGAGCTGAGGAAGCTGACAAGGGAGATGGAAGCTAAGATTGCAAAATTTCCTCTTAGTTCATTCATTAACGACGCTGGTGATGGAGGCGAAGAGAGAAAGAGAGTTACGAAGAAGAAGAGATGGAAGAGCAGTGAAGGCGAAGGTGATGGAGGCGAAAGAGAGTTAGCCAAAGTTAGTATTTAGGTTTTTAGTTTGTAAACGTGATTTGAAACGAGTCCAATCCGGACCGTTTCTTTTTTAAAATTGGGAATCGGGACCGGACCGTTTTATAACGGATCCGGACCGATCCGAACCGTATCTAAAAACACATATTTTAAATCCAGACCGTTTAGAGCAAAACGGTCCAGTTCGGTTTGAACCCGCGGATTCTCAACCCGTTTGCCCACCCCTATTCTGAGCCATCTTCACTTAAACGATAGTTGTAAAAGAATTCATTTGATTGGTTACACATAAAAGTTAGAAATGTTTTGTGCCATCTGGCATTACACGGTTTGTGATACGATTACATCCAACATATCGACAAGCAATCACGTTCAATTTTAATTCACTATACAAAAATATTAAACTATAATTAAATTCCCAAATATTTCTATATTTTTTAATAATACACAAATCACATTATAAGCTAGTAAAGATAGTTTGACTATAATAACAAGTTGAAATTCAAATCAACCTCGAATTTTGAATGTTTATCTAACTTTTGCAATATGCATTACAATGTGTTCTACCATCGATTTCAAACCGTATTCTCTCAACAATGTACATTGTCCAAATTTTGATTCAAAATTTTCGAACATTCGCAATTTTGATTCAAATACCAAAAAAAAAAAGAACAAAAAAAAGAGGCAAATACAAAATATATTTTAAATTAAACACAATATATCCTCTCACTCACCTCACACTCTCTTGGGACTACCTCATAGTCCTCAATGGTCCACTTACCAAGCAATTGCTTCACTTGGTCTTCCAAGTCCGGATGCTATAAAACACCCACTGGGTCCGAAGCGCATTTATGGTTTCTCTTCTTCGTTTCTTTCCTTCTTCAGCAAGAAAGCTCCTCACTGCTTCCTTTACTCTCTCTCACACTCGCTCACATTTCCTACACCATTTGCCTGGTTTCCGGTCACTTTTTCGGCATTTCCATCACTGTTCGTCGTCTTTTCACGGCGGATTCCGTCGGTAATCGCGTGAGGTCCGGCGTCCGCTTCGTCTGAGCTATTGAAGGTGAAGAAGCTCACGTCATCTCATATTTGTTTCCGATCTTTCGGCTCATTTACTCTTTGTTCACGTTTCATCTTTTATGTTTTATACTTCAATCACTTAATCACTTATTATTTGGATGTTTTGTTCTCTTTTCTTGTATTTTGTTTGTTTTTAGAGGTTTTTATTCTTTATCGTGTTTTCCGTCTATTGAATCGGAAGGTTTTGGCTCTTATTGTTGTTCCTATGAATTTTCTGTGCAGGAAAGCTTATTCGGAAAGGTTTCTTCGAGAATCCCTGTTAGCGTGTTGAACAAGGTAAACCACTTTTTTAATAGTCTTGTTTACAGTTCATATCAGGGGTTTAGAGTGTCTTAGAAGGGTTTTTAGGGTTGAATGGCATGATTTGACAGATGAAAAGTATAATTTCCTTTATTTGATTGTGCGTTTTTTAATCTGTTAGTTTTATTCAACAATGTCTATAATCTAAGGTATCTGATGAAGTTTTTGTGGCCTGTAAAACTTAATTTAGAACAAATACGAAGCCCTGATAGTTGAAATTGTTTCGCTTATTGTATACAAAGATGTAGATTGATTTTTCTTGACCATTGGGTGTGTGATTTGTTCTTCTCTACAATTATCTTAGTTTAATGGAAGGTTTTTGTGGGTAAACCATCTGATAATTTGTTGTTTGTGTTTAGTCTAGCATAAGAAGGTTTAAGTTGTCGAATGGACATTGAATTAGTATTTTTCAACTTACATCAGTCGATCTATTTTTTTTTTTTGTACATGTGGTCAAAACTAATCACTGATTTTTGGTTCTTTTGTGTTTCTGGTTTCAACTTATAGATTCTCATTTGAAATTATAGTATGCATTAGGTAAACATGTTTTGGGTGGCATGCATGGTGTTTGGCTTGTTACTTGTTAGATAATGGAACACATGCATTGCAGTTTTCCTTCTAAAGTTCTAATTACTTTTAGTAAACCTTACTTTCGTATTTCCCTTTTAAATGCTACACGGACTTTTCTCAAATACTAAATTTGCTCTAAGTTCATTTTTTTCTCTCATGTTTTTATCACGTCTTCATTTATTCTATCATTAGAGTTGTTACGTATGTCCCCAAAAAATGAGCATGAAGGAAATAAATTTTTAAGACTTCATATTTAAAAAAGCTCAATTTTGTTGTCTTCAATTTCCAAAAATATTCACAATAGGGGAAGTTAAGCTCAGATTCCTATAGGTAAATAGGTGCTTGAAAAGTCAAGGTAGGAGTACTTGCTAATGAATTGGAAAGGTAAGGCCAATTGGGAATCCTCATATTTTCTGGGGAGAAATTGTAATTTCAAGCTAATGCTGAGGCTGAGGTTTGTAGTATACACGACCCCCCTTTAGTTGTATACTTATATGGTTACTTTGGTGTATGAGTGCATGACATATTCATATAATGTGACATTCCTTTTTAGGGTTTTGTTGATGCCTTGAGACTTGATGAGGTATTGACTAATTAGCACATTAGATTATAGAGAGGCTTATTACATAAAAATAAGGATTTTGTTTATTGGGTGTAGTTTAGTAATTAGTATTGTAATACGACTATTCAGTGTGGTGTGGTGCCAACAGATGTTAGTGTGTCATTTAGTTAGTATTTGGCTTAATAGTGTACATGAGTTTGAATGCTTGTTTTGTATTGAAGCTAATTAGCACATGTGTGATTATGAGATCATCCTCTAGATTTTTCCCTTCTTAGGAAAGTTTTCTTTGAGTCTAGTTATAAAAGCTGTAAGCAGTTTGGTCATTTAATGATTGTCTCCCTATATAAACTGCAGGGAATGAGGGTCGAGTATAAAAGTCCTTTGGCTCATGTAATTCATCAAGTTTGATTTATACAGTTATTTTGGTTGACTTCTTGTAATTTTGTTCTCCTATAGATCAATGAAACATGAAACTTAGACGACTAATAAAGCATATCATTGATTGAAAACTATAATCCACACAAATCATACATAAAACCAAAATAAACTATCCATGATTGCAAACAATAAAGATAAAAGAGCCATTAACAAAGATAAATGAGATTAGTAAACATATGTACAGTGAAATATTACCTGAAAAAAATAGTAAATATCTTGTGCAAAATATATCTATTAGAAAATTAAAATGAAAGTGAAAAGTGAAATTGAGGAACTTGCAATTGGCTGGGTTTAGTGAGGACTGAGGAAAGCCACAAGAAGCTTGTGGGATTGAAGCAAAGGAAGTGGAAATGGTTAAGATTTGAGCCATTACAATGAGGGAGAAACATAAGATTTATAGAGAATTTTAGGGCCGCTTTTGTCATAAAAGAAGATTGCAAGCAGTATTTGGTGAAAAAAAAGAAAACCTTTAAAAAAGACTAAAAAATAAATACAAATGGGGGAAGGCTTGGCTTATGGTTGTATGGTTAGGCTTAAGCTTTATGTTCATGCCTGATAGTGTGTGGCTTAAGACGTAGCACCTCTAACTGAGGTGCACCTCGTTTGGCAACATTTTTTCAAATCATGTTTGGCTTTATCAAAATTGTTATTTTATCGAAGGGTCAGTTTCAAGTAAAATCCTGTTGTGAGATAGTCCCTGAGGTATGTTATAAGATGATGTTGGATGCTGATCTATATTGTCTGATATCTTGAAGACATTGGCATGCTAAGGGTGATTCTTGAAAGGTTTCTTGGTTATCATTTGTATTATTAATGTTGAGAATTTTAGGGAAGTTAACTACGTGTCTGTGAATTTCGTTGGAATAGAGTTTCTTTGGTTATACTAGTGCATATGATTATGATTTAAAAACACGGAATGAAATCAAATTAATTATCATGTTCAGTGAGAACATGAAACAGTTTAGACACTTCTACTCATTTGGTTTTCTTGTGGAAGTTATTTAAATCCGAATATCATAGTTTTTGCATAGTCCCTGCCATTTTCTTAGACACTGATAAATGAGATTAAATGTCTATATGCCTTTTTGTCATCTTTATGAAAAAATCTTACTAGTAGCAGCGTAGTACACAATGTCTACTCACGTTGAAGTTCACCAAAAAGGCGTGATTGATTATGATGGTTGTTATTAAGATGTTTATGAGAATCCTTGCTTACCGATGATGCATCCCAACATTCTGCCTGTGTAACGTCTTCTGTATTTTGCTTGTTTGGCGAATTTAAATTATACTTGATTAGTACATATGGTCCTTTTACATACATGTTAGTTTATCTGTTCAAAAGTTGTAACTGGGAACTTACACTAATATGCAGGAGGATAGCGCTGAAAGATGAGTGAACCATCTCCGAAAGGAAAAAGTATTAGTACGGATGATGATGGTGAATGGGAGGTGTTTTCGAAGAAGTCCAAGAATAGAACAGGTGTTGCTAAGCCCTGGGGTCCACCACCGAATTCTACACCAAAAGCTTGGGGTAATCCGGAATCAACGATGCAGAAACTAGCTCCAACAAGTAATGGCGGAAGAAATGTGGGCAGAGGGAATTTGAGGCCTCCGGCAGCTAACAAGGGTTGGGAGAATGCATACATGGCACCTCCTCCTGTCATCCCTCCACCTTTACAACATGGGTGGAATTGGGCTGCCAGACCTGGTGTGCCTCGGCCGCAAGTGGGGAACCAAGGCAGGGGTGATTCTGGTGGCGTATATCCTCTGGGAAATGCTACAGGAGGAGATTTGGAATCTGATGTTGGGTATCCTCCGGACCAAGCTTTTGACGACGGGGACGATGATGATGCTGACATTCTGAGTGATGATGACAGTTTGAGTGATGGGTTTGACTCTGATGAAAGCATCAAGAGTCACGGGACTCTCAAAACTAACAAATGGTTTAAGGCCTTCTTTGAAGCCTTGGACATCCTCACCCTTGAGCAGATTAATGAAGGTTCTAAACAGTGGCATTGCCCTGCATGTGCGCGTGGGCCTGGTGCAATTGACTGGTACAGAGGATTGCAGCCTCTAATGGCTCATGCAAAAACCAAAGGAGCAACGCGAGTTAAACTGCACAGAGAATTCGCCGCGGTCTTAGATGAGGAGCTGATTCGGAGAGGAACTTCTGTCATACCTGCTGGTGAGGTATTTGGTCAGTGGGAAGGATTGCGGGCTCCGGTCTCTGACCGTGAGATTGTTTGGCCTCCCATGGTCATTGTCATGAACACCCAGCTGGAACAAGACGAGAATGAAAAGGTATATTATGTTTTTGTTATTTGTCATCTGATAGAAGAAAAAAAATTTCTTCTGCCTTTTGTTTTGGTCATCATTGGGGAATCGCTCTATCTCTGCTGATGCTTCAGATTTAGAAAGTTATGTTCCCGATGAATCGGTCCCAAATGTCTCATAAAGCTAGAGGCAGCTCCATCTTGAAATTTTTTGGAATCCCTCATAGCTCATGGGCCTTATTGATCATGACATCGTGATGTTTCCTGGAAAATACACAAAATGAAACAGAACGCTAAGATGTTGAAAAATCGTTGTTTGTTTCGTTTCATTATAATTTGTCTAAGATAATATATTCGTATGAACTTCACTTTGTTACCATTATCAATATTATTGTTATTATCATTGTCATCATCATCATTATTATTATCATCATCATCATCATCATCATTCTTCTACTTATTTATTTGCTATAAATGTGTATTCTTCTATGCATGTATCTAATGTTATGATGAATGGGTTTCCAGTGGATAGGGATGGGGAATCCGGAACTACTTGATTACTTCAGTAGCTACAAGGTTGTGAAAGCCAGGCATTCTTATGGCCCACAAGGCCACAGGGGTATGAGTGTACTCATTTTCGAGGGCTCACCAGTGGGATATAACGAGGCTGAGCGCCTCCACAAGCATTTCTACGAACAAGGGAATCATAAGGATGCCTGGCAACATCGAAGAGTACTTTTCTATCCTGGTGGTAAGCGTCAACTATACGGATACATGGCAAGCAAGGAAGATCTTGAATCCTTTAATAGGCACTGTCAAGGTACACCTCATAACTTGAATCTTATTTGGTGAGTTATGATTACTGTTTTTTGTGGTTGCTGACGTGCAGTAGTTCGTGCATTCAAACTTTTTTGCATATCATAATGACGGCTCCTGTGTGTAAATATTTAGCATGTTCTCATTACAGTGTCGCGGTGCATTATACTTCACTCCTCTGATTTTGTTCTTTGGTCTCCAGATCTATTGCATTATCTATTTATTTATTTTGAATTTGAATACCATTTACGCGTTCTCTTGTGTGCATCTACTTTGAATAGGGAAATCAAGGTTGAAGTTCGAGATGGGGTCTTATAATGAGATGGTTGTCCAGCCTCTCAAGGCCATGAGCGAAAAGAGTGAGCTTGCTATCTATGCTCAGAGCCAAGCTGAGCGGGCAAGAAAAGAGAGAAACGCTATGGCAGTTTCTTTCAAGGACTTGAGTATGAAACTTAAAAAGGCTCATGCCGAGAACAGCATCATCAGAGAACGAACAAAGAAGCAGCATGAAGAAGACAAAGAAGAGGTGATTTTATGAACAGATAATGAATATACTTATAATTTACTCTGTTATTCCCAGTTTTTTATTACCATTTCTTGCAAGCACTTGAATGTTTAATTTTTTGTCATGTTTTAGATGGAGTATCAAGTTAATTTCTTCAAAGAACAAATTGATACAATCCACGAACATGTGGAAAGGACAGAAAGAGAGTTTGAGGAGCGTGTGCAAGAGCGTCTGCAAGCTGAGAGAGACAAAGTGCAGCAATCGATTGAAGATACGAGAAGCGTAAGCACAAAAGAAAATCTCAGGTACTCGCTAACATATGGTAATTTTATGATATTTGGGCATGAAAAGAGTACGTGAGACTGATCAAATATATAGTTTCTGGCACCTCTTCATGTCTGGCTGTTCCTTGCAAGGACAATGAACTGCCTATTTGTTTTTGTTGACGAGAAAATTCACGTTTTAACAACAAACTGCCTCTTATTGCACACCTGAACTGCATCATCGCTAATATGTGCAACATTGGTGACCAGCACATGATTTTCAAACCTTCAATGCAGTGTTTGGGCCTCAAGGGCCTGTTTCGACATAAGTTTCCCTTTGGCCTTGTTGGTGTGCCTTCTTTGATATCCATATTTATGCCCTACTTCTAACAGTTAAAAGTACATGTGGATTGCTTTACTGGCTGTTGCTGATTCATACTTTTTGTGGTGTTGTGTGTAGCCGCTTCATTCAAAGTCAAGAAAAAGGTGTTGAAGAATACGAAATGAAGAGGGAGCTGCTGATTAAGCTTCACAGGGAGAAGAAAGCTGAAATGAAGAAGAGGCATATGGAAGAGGAGGTTCACCTCGAAAAGGAATTTGAGGCTTCTATGACAAATATAATGGCAGAGTATGAACGACATCTCTCTGAGGATGGTGTTTTGTTGAACTAAAACATGGGTCGCCGCAGAAGTCATCTGTCTGATTCTTTTCTGTTAGTCTCTTAGTCTCTTACTCATCTCTATAGGCTATACTTGGTTGCATTTTAGGGAGTAGATGTCAAGGATATACAGAAACTCATCCACCTTTACTGGGTTGATTGAAGGTGGAATTTTTTTAAGTTTGAGCTTAGATGCATATACTTTTCGGTCACATTACAAGCAAGTTTCAGATGCAATGAGGATTGGGATCCAAACATCTATTTGAACCTGCTAATGAAACTTTGTTATGCCATGTTGATGGAAATTAGGGTTTAAATTTGTGTTTATATTTGCTGACTGTATAATATTTAGATTGTGACTAATTAATGCTTGTTGTGGAACCTGTTGTTTGCTCTCCTGAGGTAGCTGTTGAGAACTGAATAGCCAGTGGACGCTACTCGTTTAGATTGGAATCCCCAATCTTGAGATGTGGTAATGGTTTTTTATTTTGGACATCTGGATAGAATATTAGGACTAAATTTTCAGTCCTCTTCATTTTAGTTCTCTTTAGACATGTTTACTTGCATCTTGTTTCTATCATTTAAAACTGAAACACTATGCCTATTGTGACAATTCAAAACAGACATTTTGATGATGAAACTCAAATGTGGTACTGCCTCCTCAACTCCAAATGTTAGAGCATAATTACTGTTCTTAATGTTTCCCTTGGATATGACCAGAACATAACACTTATAAAATAAAGATATTTCCCAAAAGCTTCATTGGAAGACTTGGGTAGAGCTGGAAAATTGTCCTGGCCTTCTCAAACTACTGTTCTAATGTTCTTGCATCTGTCTTACCCTTTTTCCTGTTAGATATCAGTTAGCAAATAAGCACTAGTTCTAATATATGGTTTAGAAAGTGTCGAACATCAGGGGAAAGTGATTTGGATCCCAATCATTTGTTCACAAACTACTTTTCCTTTAACAAGCTTATGTCTGGGATGGCGTCTTATAGACATGAAGCTTTTGGTGTATATTACAGTATTAATCTTGGATTAAATATCTTTTCGTTTTTGAAACAGTCAAATGTTACTTATTGGCTTTGGATTCACAACTATTAATAAACCATGTATTGATACTTGTGGCATGAGTTAAAACGACTGAAAACCAGTTGTTTAACACAACTTTTTCATGATGTAAAAATTGAAAATTATTTACAATTGAAACAAAATGTCGGGTGATCATTTTTGTCTCCGAGCAAAAACCATTTTGTTTAGAAATTTAAAGTAGTGTAAAAGAACAACAATTTCAAGGAATTTTTATTTTTATTTTATTTTTTATATTTCTTAAGAGATTTAAGGCACTTTTAAAAAGTAATAAAAGATTGTGGCTAGCTATTTATTACTAATGACTGTGAATTCGTATTGCTAGTTAATTTCGGTCCCCTGATTTTAAGAATTATTTTGTGATGTATAGAAAAAATATAAAAATTTCGATTGTAATTTCAAATTTAAGAATATAAATTGTGCATTTTAAAATCTTAAATACTACAAAACAATTCTTAAACAAATTATAATGTCATCTAAAATACATATTAAATAAGAATCACTCACGTAACAGATTTTTGATACCAAAATAACATTTTTTTTTGTTAAAAGCATAATGCATGTATATTAGCAATAACGATTACATTAGGGGTGTTAATTGGTTCCTGAAAACCGTCCGAACCGAACTAAAATATAACCGAAAAAGCCCGAACCGAGAAAAACTGAAACCGAACATTAGAAAATTGAACCAAACCGAGTTGGTTCGGTTCGATTTCGATTTTTGTTTTTCACACATCCGAAAACAACCGGATCGAACCAAACTCTTCCCATTTTCATGTTTTTAATCCCCCTAACCATTTTTCTCTCTTATTTAATCCCCCACCTACCCCACCAACTCACTCTTATTTAATTTCTCACTTCATTCCAATGCACTGCACATCCCCATCCTCTCTTTTAACTTTTACTTTCTCATTTTTTAAATGCTTCATTGAGAGAAATAGTTGAAATTTTTTGCCTTTTCTATCTTATTTAAGCCCCACCCACATCTTCCCACCTACCAAACTTCTCTCTCTTTATTAATGTCATTTTTTTTTCTTTTTTAATTCTCTATCTCTATCCAACCACTTGCAAGTTGAAGACGATAGACAGAGATTGACTCAATCTTGTTGAAGAAAATCAAAATTTTCACTTGTTTGCTTGAAGTAAATACGAGTAATGACGATGGCGACAACTTCGATGCTTTTGATTTGATTAAAAAAAACTTCTTGGGTGATGAAATTATGATACTAGTATAATCGTCATTAAATGTTTCGGTATTGTTCAGATCATCACATGGGTGTAGTGGAGATAGATTGAGATGCAAACAATGCAGTTATGGTTATAGTATTATGTATGATGTAACAGTATTGTGTAAACTAGAGATAAGGCATTTTTTTTAATCTTATGGAATTATTAAGATTAATAGGCAAGGAAAAGGTCTTTATAAATGAATAGTCGGAGTCTTGAAACTCTTTTGTGTTCATCTGACATTTACATTCCCTTTAATGATTCTCCTTATTCTCTTTATTTTATTTTATTTGTACTATCTGTCTTTCTAGGTTTTCCTCCATTGCAAATCAAGCTTCATTTTTTTCTTTCAATTCTTTGTAGTTTTAATTTATTCATGTTGTGCTAGAACCAACTCGTTTGTTTGTAGCAGCAACAACTAAATAAATAAATAAAATAAAAGGGAAAAAATAAAAAACAATCTAAAATAACCGAACCGTTCTGTTTTGTTCAGTTTTGGTTATTTATTTGATAAATGTGGAAACCGAATCGAAACCAAATTCTTGGTTCGGTTCGGTTCGATTCGATTTTTGTCCAACTTTGAACCGATCGAACCGATTAACACCCTTAGATTACATATAGTCTGTCCTGCTGTTGCTGATCTTGAACAACAGTGTTAAGGTCTTTGGGAATATAATTACAAGATAAGTTACCGTAAGTAGAAAGAAGGCGCTTAATACTACTAATAATGGAATACCACATCCAGTCCATGGGCGTCCTCTGCTCCAGCTTGTCTTCATGCAAAATGATGTTGAACAAGTATGAGTCACCTAAAATAAAGCCTTTCTTCCACTGACGTTCTTGAATCAACAAAAGAGCAGCTTCTGCTGCTAGACATTCTGCTATTGTGCTATCATGAACCTTTCTTGAAAGAGGACAGACTATCCGTGCCAGAATTTCTCCAAGTATCGTGACTTCAAAATTCTCTATTTTACTCTGCTTATGGATATTAAAAAAACTAGCATCATAAGTGAGAATAACTATATCAGGATCAAACGTAAATGGAACAACATTCAACCAATTAGATCTAGTATTAATATTTGTGTTTTGACCGAATAGAGTTGCATCTAAATTAAGTTCAGAGAATGTCCTGGCCTCTAACCATGGGCTATGGACACGCTCAATCGTATGACTAGTTGTCTTGGCATAGTGAATGTGTGGAAGCGACGTTAAATTGAGGATAGAGAAACCGAGTCAGTGCCGACCACCTAAGTTAAAACATACGGAAATTGTAAAATATTTTCTTAACTGTAATTTTTTTTTTTTTTTTTTTTTTTAATTTCGACATATTTAATAGAGAAATCACATTACTTCCTTGTTAGTTCTATAATTAACACATAAAGCACACGTGCTCAAAGCCATCTTTATTAATGTTTTCTCTCATTTGAAGATCTGCATACAAAGAACCCGCGCCCTAAAGATCGAAGCTTTAGCACTTCTTGAAAGGTACTATTTCGCACTCTCTCTTCATCACTTCTAAGATTTTGCAACTCAAAATCTCTTCTTTATAGCTTAATTTAAATCTCAATGAGATTGGTTTTGGTTGGTTGTTAATTATCTTTCCTGATTGAGATTTTAGGGTTTGTTGTATATTGCATCTTGTTAATTTATTTCCGGTTAATTTGGAACTTGTTAATCGAATCAATAGGGGTTGAAGTTGAAGTTTGTTGGTTTGATGAGTTTTAGTTTTGTGTTGTATGGGCTAGAAATGGTTACTGAACTTGTTGGTGTGAAAACCCCACAAATTTGTCTACACAAAGTTTGTGGTTTGAATGACATTGATACTGTGAGATTATAGAACAAGGAAATGAGGACTACACGTTTATATTCGAATGTCGTAGTTTAATAATGTCGATTGTGTTTTCAATTTATTATTATTATAATTATAATTATTGTTTTGATGAGCAAGTCACTCACAGTTGTTAGAATTACAAAGAAAGAGATACACCAAACATGAACTGAAAGAAGCGGCATAGTGCCCACATAATAGCTGTTACAACTCTATCCTATATCCAGTTTGTGGCCGTGAATCATCAAGTATTTTCCATTGAGGTTTTTGGTGTTAGCGGCTGAACATCGACCAGCAAACACTAACCTTTTGCAAAAATGAAGAGTTGGTTGACAGGAGATACTAATTGAAATACGAATCTAGATATTTTGAATTAGATTATGATTTCTGAAAAACTTATAATTTGTGAAAGATGTAAAACATCTATGCTTACTATAAGAGTGAAACAAAAATGAAGAAGTCTGATTCCTGCTTACTATAAGTGTTAGAAACAAAAATGATGACGTCTGCAATTGATGCGTGGTCAGATGGTACTGTGATAACACATGTTGTATGGTAATCATGAAATGGGATCTACTGTTACTGTACAAAATCAACGAAGAATGCCTAAACAACTATATATGATCGGTCGTGGGCGGGGTGGCGCATAGAAGTCAAAATAGCCCTTTTCTACTAGAAATGGAATTTCTGAAAGTCCCACGCTGCTATTAACTTTAACTAGAAGAATTTACTAATCAGTGTTTGAGTATATTTTCTCTATAGCAGTAAAACTTTATCTATTTGTTCATTATGACTAAAACCATTTAGTATTATCCCATGTTAAGCTCGAGCTATCCAAAAGTTGATTGTTGCATAGAATCTCTGTTCATTAATTAATTAATTAGTTAGCTGTGTTATGAATGTCTGTTGCATGTTTTTTGTATGCATGATGTTGCAATCTATAGTTGGGAGTAAGGCATTTGGTCACTGGAATGTTGAACTTTTTAGCTAAGCTTTTCTATTGAACCGATTTAGGAAATTATGATTCATGGACTAACAGCTTGAAAGTCACTTGATTCGAAATATAAACTAAAAGAAAATAGAATAAACACACAGATAGGCATGCATATCTTACAGAGCAAGCATGGCGCATGACAGGTATTTACTATATGCATCGGATGTTAAAATTCTAGGTGAGAGCTTTTGAATATACCAGTTTCTTTATCTGATTTGCAGATGAATAGTTGAACAATTTTGAATTTGACAATGAAATAAGTAAACATATTTCCAAAATTTTCAAAATGGCTAAATTGAAAAGTGGACATGGACACGAGAGTACAACTTTAATAACATGGTAGAAGATCGAGTCGAGATGTGATAGGAACCCTCCTCGAAAGAGTCAATATACTGTTTTTGCATTTCCAAAGTACTAAAGTAGTGGACCTGATGTTGTTGGACTCCTAGTTCCCTGAGTTAAAGATTTGTTCTGATGGTCATGTCTAAATGCTTTTCAAGTTATTACACTAGAGGATTATTTTTTCCAAGGTCGGGAGGATGATGTAGGGTGGATTGGTAAGGAAAACAGGATGCTCAAGAAGAAATGAGGGGTGACGACCCTTGGGTGTGGCCTCAAGGTTGAAGATCAAGAGTCAAAACATCCAAGCCAGTCTATACAAGCATAGACAAGCAAAGGGAGAAAATAAACATGACCATGGCTGTCTAACACATAAACCAACCAAGACCAATCTCTAACAAAATTGTAGGTCAATCTCTAAACCAAGACCAATCTGTGCTCTTGTAAACCTTTACCAAGTTCTTTTGGGTCCCTTTTGCCCTTTTTTGTTTACTTGGCTGTCTAGGTGTTATTTTATTTATTTATATAATTTTTTTCTAAAGCATGTATGAATGGGCCCTTTGCTCCCATTCGGAATGGGATCTTGGTTTGTTTACTAAAAAAGTCGAGTTTAGAGAAAAGGTTCTCCTTTATCCCTCCTACCTTTCGTTCATTCAATTCGTAGATCCAGAATTTTATGATTGCTGTGCAAGTCAATCATGCCTTCAAGTCCTGGATATAAGGTGAATTGCTTAAGGGAGAAAGTTGGAGTCTCAATTTATCTCACAAGGAGATGTAGTTGGGCCTAATCTTGAAAATTTGCAAGGTTTGAAGCCTCTAATTATCATTTAGCTTTGTGATGTTGAAGGATCTCACCTTCAACCTAGGTAATCACTTTTAATTCTAACCTCACCTTAACTTTGCATCAGCAACAGTACTAGTTGAACTTGAATCCAAGTTGGTGAATCTTGAAACTTTCTAGATCATTTTGATTTATATGTATGTTGAAATTGACCAAAATATTGTGATTAGAACAATAATAAGTTAGTAAAACTTGGCTCAGATATGTTAAAGCTTTGGTATATATATGCTGTCCCACTTAGTTGCTTCTCTTCCTTCCATGTTGCTATTTTTTATTATTCACCTTGCATTGCATCAAAGAGTTAGGTTTTTATTTTATGCATTCTTTTCTAGATGGACCACCAGGAGCAATTTGTTCATGACCAAATAAGATTTATTCAACAAACTCTGGAAGACAAAGAGGATCATTTTGAACACCTGCTTCAGGAAGAACGTGCGAGAAGGATACCACCCGCCAAAGATTCTATGACTGAAGAAGAACGGAAAGACAGGTATCTGTTACTACCCTATGCATGCAACAGTGTCTCAACTTTCAATACATTTTATGGATTGATCATATCCCTTAATCATCTGCTCAAGTAAGTTTGGCACCCTAATTTCTTGATCAAAGCAGATGATCACACCACTATAGCTGTGTTCTTGAGGACTGTAGAAGATCCAGCTTAAATACGCGTATTGTACTTGGGTTACACATGCCAAATGCATTCAGAACTCAGCCCATCCTAGAATCATGCTATCTTCTTGGTCGTCTGACATTTTTCTATCAACAAGGATGCTTAATTTCTATTAATAGACAACAATAGTTTTTTCCAGCATGTAAGCCACCCCACTTTGTTTGTTTCCATTATAACAGAACAAATTGCAACCCATGGCTGTTTTAACATTATCATCTCTGAATTAAAATCTTTGCTTTTGGCCCAACAGACGTGTTAATTTTGTTTCCTTACAGATGATAGTGTTTGTTTCCTTACAGATGATAGTGTAGTCTTC